>OENM01000850.1:7155-27674 GCA_900239745.1 Rotaria magnacalcarata
TTTTTTTTGTCTATTCGTTATTATGTTTATTAAAAGAAATCACCATTTTTATTAGGTATAAATAACTACATTATATATAACTACAACAGAATATATGTATGAAAGAACAACTAAAATATTCTATGATTAGACTCTCTCTAGGGTGCTCATTTGTATTCATATATGATACATGCTGTCTTTTTTTCATCTCATCATAACTCGTACTACGACCAATTTCCAACAATGAACAGAATAAAGAACAAAAAAAAGAAAATTAATTCAATCTACAATGAAACAAGACAGAATATTCCCGGCTTTTTTCTGTTGTATCTATTCTTGTGGTAATGGCAAGTAACATAGAAGCACAAATCAACTAGTACTGTCCAACTGAGATTTCAACTAGTTAAACTGTATGTGCATAATATTAACAAAAAGAGGCGGAATCAGTAAAACAAAATCGTATTGTCACATCATCGTTATTCTTATTATTCGATCAAAAAAAAACTAGAAAGAGAGACAGAGAGAGAGAGAGAAAATGCTAGAGAACCGGGAAATAAAAAAGAAGAAAAAAAAGAAAAGCAGATAAAATTCGATTGTGATCAGTGACTAACTGAATGACAAGAGAATGAGTACATAACTCTATCTCTATATATTCTCAATATGCAGAGGTTTTTTTAGTAGATAATAAAAATCACAGACACACAACAAATAGACACATTAGATTCATCGAGTAAGCAATTCAAGTTTCTTATTTTGCTTCATGGACAACACATGTATATCAAATATTTCGTAAAACTAAGTGTATTCTCAAGCACTAGTAATCGAAAATAATGTTTTATTATTGCTTGAGAGTATCCCTTAATATTCTACGATCTATCATCTATTTTTAATCAAACTAATTTATCTTTCGATGAAGCCACTATTGATATTCGCGCAATTGATACTTTACAACTGTTAGTTTGTCAGCAGAAACAAAAACTGTTATCATGCGGTTGTTCTTTCTCATCTATATGCAGCGTTATACTGTCTGTTAAAACAAACAAAGAAGACTTTTTCTCGTCAGATAATTGTATTTACAATCTATTTTCGCACTTGTAGTATAAAATAACTAATTCTATATGAATATCATTAAAATCTGTATTTGATAGGTAACGACATCTTCTACCGGGTTACTAAACTATCGGGTTGGCTAGAACTTCAGACATAAATTTTAAATTCTCCTCTGCAATCCAATCAAGCAAAGCGAATAAATATTAAAAAACGAGAACAATATTTTTTTATATTGATTCAGTACACCAGTATAAAAGAACAAGAAAAAATTGACGTACATATTTTATAGTTGAACATAAATCACATTACATTGCCATGGATATGTTCATATTCGCCCTTGTATTTTTAATATTTGTATGCTTTATCCTGCATCTATATACTCGACAAGTTGAACAACAAATCAAAGATCCTCAATATCGAGTTCTTCAACAGATTTTTCTAATTGTTTATCTATTAGCACTCTGTAATATTCAAAGCGAAGCTTATGAAATAAAAAAATTCTCATTTTAATTTTAGCTGGTGATTGGGTTCAAGGACCTCATATTTATGCTTTATATGAAAGTTATGGAATTCAAAAGCATGAGATTGAAATACTTTTTATTGCTGGATTTGGATCGTCAATGTTATTTGGTACAATAATAGCTTCATTAGCTGATAAATAGTAAATAGACGGGAGACAAAATAGTCTCTAATCGTAAATATTCTTCGTTTAGCGGACGACGTAACACCTGTTTATTATATGGAATACTTTACGGAATATCATGTGTAACAAAGGTTAATATAAATAAAAAGTTCTTTTTTTCTGCATAGTTTAACTCTTTGAATTATGCAGCATTTTCCGAGTTTTCAAATATTATTTATTGGACGAATACTTGCTGGTATGGCAACATCAATTTTATTTAGTGCCTTTGAATCGTGGCTAGTTAGTGAACATCGACGAGTATGTAGATTAAATTTAAATAGAAACAAAATCTTTCTACTGACTTTTCTTTTGTGTCTAGAGAAATTTAGAATCTAAAACATTAGAAACAATATTTGGAAATGCTTATTTTGGAAATTCAGTAGTAGCTATACTGTCCGGAATTATAGCTCAGATTGCTGCAAATACTTTTGGATACGTGTAAGATATTATAAAAAAAATATTTTCGTGTTGAGAAATTTTCCATTACTAAGCTTCACAACAAAAACTCTATTAAAAGATGTCCTTTTCTGGTGATTTGTTGCAGCACTTTAGTGACTTTTGATGTCAGTATGTACTAAGTGTACGTACATATCTTACAATACACCCTGTATACTGGCCAGGCAGTAGTATTTTGATTTAAATCGATCACATGTTCTTTATAGCCTTCAAGTAGAAAGCTTTGAGAATATAATATCAGCGATATTTTCGACTTTCGACAAAGTAGATCATCTTCTACTGAAACTTTCTAGATATTCTCTAAGGATCATTAGTATACAATGCTTAGATCTTGAGAGAGAGAATCAACATAGTTCATTTTGAAAACATTTAATAATTTTAATATTAAATCATTCAGGGCTGCATTTGATACAGCAATACTTATATTTGTTGCTATGTGTTTTCTTGTGGTAACAACTTGGTCAGAAAATTATGGAGATGCTCATGCGCCTATTTCTCAATCATTTCTATCAGCTTGGAAATCGATTAAGTCAGGTATATGATAAAAGACAAAACTAAGGAATATATCTTTATTTATTTAATCGTTTTTCTTACGGTTTAATCAAGATCGAAAAATATTTCTCTTGGGTATTGTACAAGCACTTTTTGAAGCATCTATGTATGTATTTGTACTTGAATGGACACCGGCGTTAACTGGAGCATTAGATCAAGAATTTATTGATAAAACCGACAGTAAAAACCCACCGATTCCACATGGTTTGAATGAAAACAATATTTTGTGAAATACAATCGAAATATCTTCTATGTATAGGATATGTTTTTGCAACTTATATGGTAGCGATGATGATGGGATCGAATTCCTTCAAGGTACTTTGTAATTATGCAGCTCCAGAGTCATTTATGAGGTGGGCAAAATTTGAATTCACACAATTGTGTATTTCAATCGAATTTTATTTAGATATATTGTTATAATTGCGGCAGCATGCCTGAGTGTACCTATTTTCTTACCACGAGTAAATTGAAGCGCTGTATGAGTTTGATTCAACGATAAACGCTTTTTTTTTGTTCAATAGGCTCAAGTGACCATGTTTACTTCGTTTTTAGTCTTTGAATTTTGTATTGGTGTCTTCTGGCCGTAAGCATAGTTAAAATAATGAATTAAGTTTAATTTTAATATTGATTATCTTAGTGCTATGGCAACCATGCGTAGTAAATATATTCCCGAAGAAGGTTTGTTTAGAAAATTTAATTTTTTTATCAATTAAAGTATATTGTTCTTTTCGTTGGTATTTAGCTCGTGCAACTGTTATGAATTATTTTCGCATTCCGTTGAATTTCATTGTTGTTGTGATACTTCTTAAAGTGAGTTACACTATAAAACAAAATCTTTTTCTTTCGTGTAAAATACAAATTTTTTATTTTATAGGATTTCGAGTTGAAAGTTATCTTTATGAGTTGTGTCTTTTTTCTTGGCCTATCTGCTACAGCTATGTTTTTATTACATAAGTAAGTTTCATAAAAGAGAAAAGTTTTCCTTTTCAATCCGTATATTGTCTTCGTTTATTTTTAGAGAATCATTGAACAGTATCCATTCATTGGCTCCTATCAATAAAGTATCAATCGAACAAGAAGAACAAATGCTCCATTTGAGTGTATCAACCGATGGCAATGCAAATGACAATGTCTAAATGAGAAACTCAATCGCATCAAACGACTTTTGTTTTAGACTCTCTTCAATTAGAATCTCAATTTCTGAGTATTCGTTTTTTTTTCTTTTCTTGTGATAAGGTTTTCATTCTGACGAGTATACTACAAATTTTTAACTTGAGAATTTGTGATCGTTTGCTTACTTGTTTATCTTTTTCTCTGCTTTTGTTTGGTATGATTTTGCACGTACTTCGAGTGGTTCTATTTGCTAACAGAAGCAATTTAAAAAAAGAATGAGATATTTGATGGATACACAAATTAATAAAATCATTAAGTGTTAAAGATACTATGATTGTTGTGTCGCCCTTGCCGTACTTTTGATTTCGAACAAGTTTTTTTTTTCTATCTACACAGTTCATTGTCTATTCAAAATCGAGGGATTAATCATATAAGATGATCAGTCAGTTATTGCCCGTTTTTCTTCTTAGTTGAAGAAGACGACGATGTTCTATGTAGAGAAGGATGGCTTGTGTATATATAACATATGAAAGAGAAAAGAAAAATAATTTAAACAGTTTTATCGTTTGTGTTCGTCAGTCTATACAATTGTGGATAGAATGGTTAGAGTACAAAGATACAGGTATCTGTCATCAAAAACTAACTTCTGAAAAGAATAAATCAAAAAGCAATGAGTCGAATTTAACGATACAATTTGTTGTCTCGTAATACCTTTCAAAACAACATTAAGGCAAATGTACAAAATTTTATATAATTATAGGTGTTCTATATTTATCAATGATAATTAATGTAGTTGTTCTTGTTGCTACATCGACGGTATGTTATGTATCAAAAGCACTTATATTTGCATTTGATTATGCAACAAGAAAAAAAATAAGATGAACACCTACCTTTTTATTATGATGCAACATCAGCACTACAATTATATATTGTTACGCGGATCAAAAGAAGAAACTACAATAATTCCACATATAGCTACTAGTAATTGAACAAATTCAAAAAATGTAAGTTGATTAAAATCATAAAAACTTCGGAAAGATAAACATTTTTGCGAGGTCTTGCTGTTTTAATATCGTAGAACTCTTCTAGCGGAATTTAAATTAACTATTTCTGTGTTTGCATTGTTGCTGTGCAGTGGACGAAAAATAAGTTCATATTTTTTTTTCACATTAATCAGTATCATATACTTTACCGCATTGATTTAGGGTGAGCCCATACGAGAATTTACGAGTTTCTTTGCAGTATTTGAATCAAATAGTTGATGCTTGTAAACAGAAGGTAATAAATGGTTTACAAAGGCAAAGACAGGGAACGACTCAATGACAGTAAAATCATCAGTACTTTAAAGTAAGTCAATGTGAAAAATTTTAATTATGATAAAAAGGTTTCCTATTGACAAGTAGTCAAATGGAAGAAAATTAGAATTTTGTCTGGGCGTGATTGACTAACAGCAATGTGCTGCTAGCCATGAAATAATTGATCGAAATTAGAGATTCTAGAAAAGAAAAACATTCCGTATTGTTATATTCATTCTAGTTAATATCATCGATTGAACTCGACAAGATCTTCAAACGCGTAATCATCAACAACCACAACATGAATTATTTCCATTACGTATTTCATCTATGCGTAGATTTTCTTGTTATGTTTTTAACTTCTAGTTTCAATGGTATTTGAAAAAGACTATTTTTTTAAGTAAGTGCAGCTGATATACTTCTAAACACACTGATGACATTCTGAACAATTTCTATTAATATTTATTTCTTATCATTGATGAAAGTGAATTATCCTTCGCACTGGTCGGCTGAATAGCTCATTATTTCGAGAAAAGATTCGCGTAGAAGAACGGAAAAAATTCAATGAAATACTTGCAATAGAATAACGAACTACACGAAAAGAAATGTCGTTAGAAAAAAGATTGAATCGTTATCTTTCTTTTATTTTCTTCTTATGAATTTGTACAGATTGTTTATTTTCTTAAAAGGTCAGTAGATTATTGAATACATTTCATTTTATGGTTCTAGATTTAATCCCAATCGATTCTTATTAACATCATGTCACATGTTCAACCAACAAAGCCACCACGTTATTCATCAACTTGTATGTTTAAACAAATCTTTACTTTTGCTTTTGTTCGAATAAAAAATGTTTCATTTTTATAGATGAAGATGGTACATATCAATATCGACATGTTATTTTGGATAAGAGTATGTTAACAACAATTCCAAACACTCGTCTAATGAACGAATATGAATGGCGTGCATTGGGAATTCAGCAAGGACCGCATTGGGAACATTATCTCATTCATAAACCTGGTAAAATCTTTTCATTTTAATATTCTTCTTATAATTTGTTTTGTTTTTGATTAGAACCATTTGTACTTATGTTTCGTCGTTTATTAAAATATCGTGCTGAATTAAATCCAGCCATGCAACAACAAAATACTCATTTTCCCACAACACGAATGCCGACTAGTGTAACATTGAATTTGACAATCAGCCATCCACTTGGTGATTCAACAAATATGAAAAAGAATATGATTATCAATGGTGGATCTCGACTAGATATAAATCATTATAAAACTATACACGATGCTATGGATGAAGGCAATGATGATTTTCGAGAATCCGACTTTGCTAGTCATGATTATGATGAATAGATAAATGCTGTGCATTGAGCTCTATTTTTTTTCAGTTTACCGATGTGAACAGATAATTCTTTTCTTTTTCTAAATTTCATTCTTTCATAATCTGATCAAATATTTTCTTTTCTTTATATAAAAAAACAAACTAAAAGCAATTATTTTATTCATTTTAGATACATTTATATTTGTAGTCGTTTACACGTTCGTCTGTTAAATTCTACTGTTAGCAATGGCCGCTAAAGATGCTGCACAAAAAGAAAAAGAATCACACAAAGAACAGATTTACTATTCCGATACATATAAAGACGTATGCTTTTTATTTAAACATTCTTCTCGGTTTCAACTGTTTCTATTTAGGAAATGTACGAATATCGTCATGTTATTTTGCCCAAGGAAATTGCTAAGAAAGTAACGAAAGGTCGACTATTAACAGAACATGAATGGCGACATCTTGGTGTTCAACAATCTCTCGGCTGGGTTCATTTCATGATCCATGAGCCAGGTAAATGAAAACAAAAAATCAAGAATTAACTCATTACTATTTCCTTTTGTGTATTTATAGAACCACACATTTTGCTGTTTCGTCGTTCACTCAAAGTTAGTCAACAAGTTCAACAACAGCGCGCTGCGGCAGCCGCTGCTGCCCAAGCTCAACAACAACAGTTCAATATCCTACATATGAAATAATACTTTATTTTTTCTTCTTCTTTGAAATAGATAATCTCTTGTTCAACCCGTGATATAACATACCACATTGTAGCTTTGGGCATGTGTGTACATTTTTATTCTTGTCTGTTCTTCTTTTGTAATAATCAAACAATTACTTAAAAAGATACGCAGCATTATTAAGTTCTTTGATTGTCTATATATTCATATCTATGCTTGTCAGATCTAAGTGTTTATAATTATAAAACTGATCTGAATTATTTTCCTCTTTTTTCTTCTTATGGTTATTGTTCTTAAAATTTCGTCATGTCTTATTTTTTCTGTGCGTCGTGATAATGATATTAATGAAAAAACGATTAAAAAACGATTACGGTATATTTTTTTCATAAATAATCGTCTAATTAAACAAAAATAGCACGGTCTAGAGTCGAAAATCTGTTAAAAATATAAAAAAAAAAGGAAAAGAAAACATCTTATAGAATATTAATGTCCCCATATAATGGTAGAAATATGTTTGAAAGCAATTCAAGAATATTTTTAGACATCGCAAATATTTCATCATTGAAAGAACGGTAACATCTGCGTTCGTATTGGATAAATATGGCGCTTGCTATTCAAAATATTCTTGTGCGTCAAATGGAAGGTGCGCTACATGATGCGTCATGTTAAATGTGCATGACAATTATGAAAATTGCTTTTGAGAAAGAGAACGAGATCCGTGTTTATGAGTCTTAATATATATACACAGTGTGGAAAGGCGATACATCATTCAATTCTCAATAAAATCTAAATCATTATGCAGACTATAGCATGTCTTGTAATTTTTACATTTTCAACATGTATAATTGATGGTAAACAATTCTTTAGCAATGCTTTTTGATAAATTTTGCTTTGGATTATTAGGTAGATCGGCTGCAATAGGTGGATGCCCACGTGGAAAACCAATGGTATATTGTTTGATTGATCCATGCACTGTAAGTTCAATCTACATCGTGATATTTCGTAGCATATTGTATTAATTCTAGACATCTACATGTCCAGGTGATAAAAGTGCTACATGTACTGCTAATTATTGTGGTGGATGCAATGCAATTTGGACTTCAGCTAATGGTAAGCCAGCCAAGTGTAGTACGTGTCCATCTGACCATGGTGTTGTTCAATGTTTTGTAGACCCGTGCAAAGTAAGTTTCAAGAAAATAACTTAGATACTATTTTTCATGACGAATTTTTTAATAGGACAAGACTTGTCCAAAATATCCTGACGCTAAATGTGTTGCAAACTATTGTGGGGGCTGCAATGACGAATGGTTCTTAGCCAATGGACAACAAGTACAATGTAGAACTACTGCTAGCAGTAGTTAACTCATTTTATTCAGAATTTATTTTGAATAATTTTTCTTCTGAATAACAAGAAAGATAATGATAAGAAAAAAATAAATAAAACATTTTTAATTTATCAAAACACATTGTTTCAAAGAAAAAAGAAGATAAAAGTATAATATAGGCATTTTATCAAGCAATAAACATGCTCCGTTTTATAGCTGTTGTCACAATCTTAGTGCCTTTAATAGCAGTTCTATTCGGTATTATAGAGAATGCTCAATATGTAAGTCTACCTAAATCGAAATATCTTGGTTCAATCCAAGATCGTCTTCCATTGAAAACCGATGAGTTTGGTCGTTATACGAAACCGCTAGCACTCATCGATTATTCATGGACCTCTTCATCGAAATTATTCGATTTTATTGCATTTAAACATTGGGATTTCAAATCTATTTCAACATCAAATTACTTTATTGTCGTTGCTATCGCAAATTTTAATTATGTTGCCAATGCATTTGTCTATATTATTGATCGAACCAGTCAAGAAAAAGCGATTTATCAATATGAAAGTAGATCTATTTTAGCACAAGCTGTTAAAGAACAAGCCAAGTCATCTATTGATGGATGTACACATTATTATCAATCGTCATCAGAATATATTCGTCTATGTTATAATACAGAAGATAAAGTCTATGAAATCAATGTAAATGTACCAATGAAGAATGGTCATCAAGTATTATTAGATTCAAAAATGGAATATTCAAATGAAAAACATCAATCCATGGTTTTAATCTATCCAGTTGAACAAACTCGTCCAGCATATACACATAAAGTAGCCGGTTTATCTGCTCGAGGAAACATAAAAATAGATAATAATAAACAAGAAGAATTTCTCGGCGGCGTTAGTAGTATTGATTGGACTTCAGGTTATCCAGAAAGATTATGTCGTTGGAAATGGTAATCGATTCATTGAAATGAATAGTTTGATTTTGATTTTTAGTATTTTAGGGTTTCTCTTTCGACAACAGGAACAAATTCATCTAATAAGGAATCTGTTACAATTGGTATAAATCTTTCTGATTTGGTTTACAATGATCAGAATGGTGTTTCAATGGAAAATGCTATTTGGTGAGTTCAATCAAATATAAAAATCTAATCAAGTTAATAATTATCGTACATATAATTATATACATATATATAGGATGAACGGACAAGTATATACAGTCAATAAAATGATCTATGAATTACCCGAAGAAAAACATCAAACGAGTCAACCATGGAAAATCTATTCTACAGCAGATACTAGTTCCGAAAGCCCTAAGATTCGTCTTAATTTTCAACCATGGGGTAGTCAAGAAGAGCATATCAATTTGTTTCTTGTAACTGGGGATTTCGTTCAAGTTTTTGGTATTTACAGTGGAACCATAGAGTTATTTGATCAAACGTATGTAATTGAAAATGGTTTTGGTGTTGCAGAAAATCATCGTGCTAAATGGTGATTCAAATTTCATGATTCAAAAATGAACTACTCCAATATTAAATAAATTCATTAGTTATTTATATGTGTCTTAATGATTATATGCATAGATACATTTATATTTCCTAATAATAATCTATATACTGAATAGAACGATGCATTATTAGTCGTCTACGACTAGAATGAGGCATTCATATAATTCTATCTTTTATCTTCGCTCTATGAACACTAAATAGATAAAGAAAGGTTTTTAAGTATTATATATTTCTTGATAAAATTGAAGAGAACATAACAAAATAAATTGTGCATTTGAATATTTAATTACTTAGAAATTAGTTGGATTGGAAAATAAAATTAGTATATTTCTCTTGTAAACTTGTACTACCTAAAAGAAATGACTGAAAAAATCTCAATAATGTTTGACCTATATTATTTTTCTACTGGACTGAATCGTTATATCGTCTTTTTTTATCTCTTGATACATCAACATAAGATAGTGTTTACCTACTTTCATAGTAATAGAACAAAATAATAGACGAAAGACAAACAGCGATACTTACAACATTCTCTCTTTTTCATGTGTAATAGTTAGTGACAGATATGTGCTAATACGTATGCTCGTACAAAGTAACATTTGAATATTTCTGTAAAAGAAAATTTACAATAAAAAAGAAAATTTACAATAAAAAAGAAAATTTATGTTATAAATGTCTACGCCGAAGCGCATTCGTCATGCAATGCATACCACCACAACCCTCTAGCAAACCGTCAGTTGGAATTAAACCGACTCGACAAGCATTGTTCCGAATCATTTGTGCAACAATACCTTTTTCACTATGACCTCCTTTGTAAGTCAAAACATGACAATCATCAAGTACTAATACATTGTGACGACATTCTCGTTGTTCAACGATAGATGTCGCTTCATCTGCAGCATCATAAAATATTAATTCAGAATCGTTGAGTAATTTTCGAAGTGCTTGACGAATATCATGTCCATGTGAAATCCATCTTGCTTTAATTAACATATTATTATTATCATCACGAGTTTCTATGGTAAAAATGTCCATTTGATTAGCTAATAGACCATGTAAAGTAAAAGCATGTTTACCGACTGTAGACAGAACAGTATCAAGATGCATATAATCACGTTGCGGAGGTATGACAATAGCAATAACTTGACGAAAAAGACCTGTTCTTGCTAGAGCTTCAATACTGCTGCGATTTGTTCGTTCGCCACAACCAATAAGTAAAATTCCTTGACCATAATAAGCTAAGTCACCCCCTTCAATAGTTAGATATTCTTGATCATTTTTTCTTGTTTCCCATTCAACAATTTTCAAGCCCGAAGTTGATAATTGTGGATGATATTGAAATATGACACGAAAAATAAGAGGTTCATTTTGACGAGCTAATTTAGCCATATGCCAAATGAAAACATTTTTTTCAATAACTGAAAAAGCATCACGCGTGAACAAAAGATTAGGTAATGGTGGGATAATAAATTCATTATTTCGATCATGCATTGCTAGAATTGTTGCAGCATAACCTGAATCTCCTAATTCAGTTGTTGTGCAGGCAACACCAGTTATGACATCTTCAACTAATTGTTCAGGTGTACGTGTTAATAGCCATTGATAAAGAGCCATAATTAAATCTTCATGATCATGATTTGTATTGTAGAAACTATTTTCAATAATTCCTTCAATTAACATATGACAAGCTGCTGTACTATGAATGAGTGTTTCAAGTAGAAGTGGTTTTACATAAAGAACTTTTGTACCATGAGCACGTAAATATTCTGTGAAAATATCATGCGATTTTTTTGTTGAATTAATATCAGGAATTTCATCAAATAGTAGTTGATCAAGATTGTTTTCGTTTAACCGACGAAGTTCATCACCTGGCCGATGCATAATAGCCATCATCAATTTACCACTTTCAGATTCATTACCAAGATCAAATTTAGAAAACATTTTTATTAATTTGAACTGATAGAGTTTAATACAAGAATATATATATATATATATATGATGAAAAGTGAGCACTATTTATATCAATTTAGAGTATTAGTAACAGGGGAATTAGCCCAAGGAAATCTTTACCAACATTTCGGTTTTGCGTTCTTTTTTTGTTGGATATTTTTTTATGTAGATCACTAATACGCAGATCTTCTCATTAAAATTGACTATAATGTCTATAGCGTCTACGCCATTGTAGATATGAAATGAATCATTGACTATTTTTCAGTACAAAACGCTACGCACAATGAGTTTCCATGCTATTTAAGACACACCTCTTACTCTTGAATCAACACATGACTGTTAGATAAGAAAGATATACGTATATAATACTTCGAGAATAATTCTATATTTCAAAGTTCCTATAAATAAAAATGACGTTTCATTTTTATGAATCATATCTTTTTACTGCGACTTTCTTTTATGTCCGTTATTGAATAGCTTTGAAAAAAAACATGTCGGAGCAAAAAAAACACTTGTATGTATTTTGTTTTAATGATGATGAGTGAATTTGTAGGTGGTTGAGAATTTCTGAGTAGAAATAAATTGAGAAACGGTAACAATTTGATCAATCATAAACCAATCAAATTGAACTTGAATATGTGAATCTTATTATAACTTCAAAATCTTAGTAGTCTATTTCTCTTAGGAAAGCAATCGTTTGAAAGAAATGAAAGAAAACATTTCTACTTGGTTATAATCTTCAATTAAAGTCATGTCAATTAACTCGTTTTCTTAACGATTCTAACCAAATTTTTTCTTATTGTTATTTGGAAATGATGAGTTGCCGTTTCCAATCATTTATATTCCTTATCTTGACAACGGCACACCCCTTTTTTTCAACTTGAGAATGAATTCTACAAAGTCTTTTGGTGAAAAGTTAGCTCTCACTTAAACCTTTGAAGTAAAAACCATTAGACGTGTGAAACCGGATGGAAGCAATTTCAATTTTCGTGATCGAAATTCACATTCGAACAAACTTCGAACCAACTGAATGATAGGTGTACAAATCTGACAGTAGAATAAAACTATTCTTTCGAAAATTTTCAAAAAGCAACCAGTTGTTCAAAATAATGACTTTGCTGAGAGCTTCGAGCAAGCTAAGCGCTCCATTCGTTCGATGAAATCAAAATACCTAAAAACATGTTTTTCGTCGAATGTAGTTCTCCACCCGATTTATAACGTTTAGATTTCATGATCCATCTAACCAATTTTCAAACCGTTCAGATCTCGATAGTCAAGGTATACCTACGCATTCCAGCTGCTTCTAGCAGTGCTCACAGTGGCTAGAGCAGCGGCTAGTCGTTTGTCGGTGTCTCTCATGGCTAGCCGATGTTTGTCTACCCAATCTCTTATACAGCACAATATGCAATTTTGTGAATGTACAACTCATTTTAATTTCGCTAAACTAAGAAAAAAAATCGATGCATCAGAAAAGAACTATTCGCGTGAAATTCGACACTACTTCTTCGTTAAATCTATTTCTAAGAAAGAGTGCTATATTTACATTTCTGAGAACCCGCATTGAATCGAAACTTTCTATTGACAACATCAAGTATCATCTCACAGAAAAATGATTCTCTCTTCAACGTCGAACACTTTCCAGACGAAATTGAATTGAAATATTCCCATTAGAAATTAGTCGCTCGTCAACGTACCTCGACATGATGTGAAGGGTAAGCTCCATCACTAAAACAAAACTACAGCTGATCGCCAAACGATTCTTGGCAATCTCTAAGAAATCATTCACACGGAAAAACTAAAGAAATATCTCGGAAAAATACTACCATATACGACAAAATGTCGAGCAAAACGAAAATCGTATCCGGACTCCATGTACAAGAATCGTAAACGATCATGCTTGTTCGATCTCGGCTTTGGTCAAAATGTATAGAGTCTAAATATCCTGCCTAAGAAACTCGATTCAGATTTTGAAAAGCTAATTGTAGATTCAGGCTCCTCAACCCAGATTACTCACAGCAAAGTTTGATTAACGGACGATGGAGCCTAAAACTAAGGAAAGCTCTCATATATATATATTCTTTTGACTTACCACAAACAGACAGACAAACTCATTTTTATTTCATATGAACCTCTCCAAAGTCAAGCGAATAAAAAGAATCTTTATGTTTATAAAATGGCAATCAATGAATTCTTTGTTTCCAACGGGTAAAAGAAAGAAAGAAAGATTGTTATTTTTCTATCATCGGTGAATAGACGAAAGCCTAATATAAAAAATACGATATCTTAATCGATAAGGTTTCCTATGAGCAAATTCACCTCGAAATCTGATACCATTGAAAAATAAAGTTGATTCATGAAAACAAATACGCAAACAATTTTCTGATGATCATATTTCTGCATGTATTATCCTATTTTATTTTGTGAGCTACATGGTAATAATGAAACATTAGGTTCTCAAAGACAGACGAGCCTTACTATTTACTTTACGTTTATTTGATGAAGAGAAATTAGAAAAAAAAGTCGTTATCTGTATTTTACAAGTATAAATATTTTATCTATCTTTATGCTTTAAATAGTAGCGATCTTGATGTTTTTATTGTACAAAGATAACTATTTTATTCTTTATTATAAAGCAAAATAAAAACAACGTACCACATCTGATTTGAATTGCGAATAGATGATATTTCTCATATTGCTTTTCTAAGATTCGGATAGATAGACGACTGCGAATGGTTTATTACTTCAAATGGTAAAAACTTCAAAAAAAAACGTCTTTCAACGTGACCAATTCTTTACCTTAATTACAATGGCTAAATTGTTCTAAAAAATATGGATCAATTTTTAGACTTTCTAAAAACACTGAAATAATTTGAAGACATGCAACTCGAAAAACTTAAAGTCAAGCATATTTTGGCTTAACTACTCTATTAAATGAAAGCTTTTTAAATAGTCTCTCCACTAATTAAAAGAAATATCTTCACTAGCATATTTTACAAAAGAAATGTTCATTTTTAAATCAATGTAGTGTTTACGAGCGACATCTAAGTACAATAGAATGCATTTTGTTGTCCTTGACACCAATGGACTAGTGAAAATCTGTGGATACAAACTTTTTTGAGTGACTGACTGCTTTGATCGATCGATCAATACTTGTTCTTTTTTCTCTCGAACTCATTCGAACGGCGTCGAGGTTTGTTGTCAAATATTTCTTTTTTTTCTCTTATTTAATGTATTTATAAAATATATTTCAAGCTAAGAATGTCATCATCGAGCAATGGCACAGCTAGTGTTGAAGTAGGATTATTTCTCTTGTATTGAATTAGTTTTATCTTGTACGATTAATTTTTAGTCACTTGCTGAAGTATTTCGTTGCTTCATTTGTATGGAAAAATTACGTGATGCTCGTCTTTGTCCACATTGTTCAAAATTATGTTGCTATCCATGCATTAGAGTAATGAGTTATTTTCAATTTTTGAAACAATATCAATCCATATTCATATATTTGTATAGAGATGGCTTACAGATCAACGTCAACAATGTCCGCATTGTCGAGCAACACTTCGTTTGCATGATCTTGTAAATTGTCGATGGGCTGAAGAAGTAACCAGTCAACTTGATAGTTTAAAAGTCAATGAAATGTGTAAACAAAAACGTGAAGAAAAAGACAAGTCAGTTCTAATCATTATTCTAAATAAAATAAAACTATAGTTTCTATTTTGTTTTTCATTTTAGATGCGAAGTACATCGAGAAAAATTGAGTGTGTTTTGTTCATCATGTTCAAAATGTATTTGTCATCAATGTGCTTTATTCAATGGTTCAGTTAGTAGAATAAAAGAAAAAGAAAATTTTCATTTAAAAGTCTAAACTTTATTTCTATTAGCATGCTGGCCATAATTTTCTTCAACTCGATGATGTCTATCAAGCAAATATATCTGCTGTTAATGAACATATTGGACAGCTCAAACGACGTCATGTTGAACTTATTTGTTTAATACAAGATGTGGTATGTATCTTTAACTGTATACAACGAATAAAAGACAAACGATCAAGTTTATTTTTTATTATTTTGTCTAGGAGCGAAATGTTGAAAGTGTCAAAGCCGCAAAAGATGAACGACTTCGAGAGACACGAAATGCAATGCATGTTATGCAAGCTAAACTTGATGAACAACTTAAAATCAAATTAGATGCTTTAAATGGTAAGTTGAGCATTGAGAAAAAGAAATGTTTAAATATCAATGAAAAACTTTGTTATTTCTTATCGACTTAATCCGATTGCGTTCTTTACATATACGGATCGACGGAGTGAGCAACCTATTGCCGTCGAATATGTTAAACAAGACAAAAGTCCTTGAATGCCTAACATAGCGACATTACTCCTCAATCGTTCAACTTCTATGAGAAGGTTCCGATGGGAGTAAAAAATGTTCAACTTTTCAAAATAAAATATTTCTAATTGAAATTTACCCGGTAGACATGGTTGATTACCTTGAACGTTTCAATGTTAAAGAAAAATTGACTTACATAAAACATTGAATATTCTATTAAACTCAATTAACGTGTTCTCTTGTGACAGATTGCTGCTTTTTGAACATGGAATATTTTTAGAAGTTTTAGTTCTATGGAGAGTTACGAGATTTTTTCTTAGAATTGGATAATTCATTTCATCCGTTTAGATTTTCAAGATTTGGGATCCATGTTCAAAAGCTTTCGTTCATAAAATATTCGATTAAATTCTAATGAAGAAAATTCAATGGTGATAATAAAATTAGTCACTAGTGTGAAATTTATTGACTTATCAATGAAAATAAATTCAAAGTTTAGTGAAGATAAAAATCTGTTCTTTTTCTCGTCCGTAGTTTATTCTTCTCAGACATCGGTTGCATTTTTCCCCCATCAGCTACGGTCGTGTACATTAAGTTAGAAGGATTGATTGTCGTGGGAGCCAATCGAATACTTTAACCATAGCGTATCATGTTCTTTTTCACGGTGTATGCCATCATGGTAAAAGAAGAAAACAAAGTATTCTTGGAAGTTTGATGTATAGCATAAGGAACTGTATGGCCGACATTTTTTCGTCATGGTCATGGTTAAAAGCATTGGTTACGGTGATGTTGACAGTTGCATCATCAGTATCACCATGACAAATTCGTACTTATCTAGTATGACTATTTGACATAGACTCAATGCATCTTGAATTTTGATCGATACACTCATTGCATAGGTCATGTTCTACATTAGTCAGTTAACTAGTGAAAACATTCATATGATCTTCTATTACCAAAAGAAATAGCAGTCGGGGTCTGAATTGAAATCTAGAAACTATTAAATCATGAAACATCCTATTGATTGATTATTTCTATTTTTATAGGTCAACGTCTTCAATTCTCTCGTGAAACAGAATTAATTGAACATGTTTTACAAGATATCGAACATCGTGTATCGACAAGTGGTAAAGCTGAAGTTATTGGTAAACAGCAGGATCTTCTTAATTCCATTCAAATGATTTATCGAAAACCAATGACAAGTTTTGTTACAACACCTGTTCCATGTGATTTTCCTAGGTAAATCTATTTTTTCCCCTACATATAAATAGAGTAAACGAAAATTTACTTTTTTGTTTCTTAGTGAAATTGTTCCACAATATGATTCTAGCACATTTGTCATAACAAATTTTTCGATTCTTCGACATAATGTTGATCCAATTTACAGTCAACCATTACATGTGAATGGATTAACATGGCGTTTAAAAGTTTATCCTGACGGCAATGGTACTGTGCGTGGTACATATCTATCAGTATTTCTTGAATTAACGAATGGTTTAAATGAACCATCAAAATATGAATATCGTGTCGAAATGATTCATCAATTAAGTAAAGATCCATCGAAAAATATTGTTCGAGAATTCGCATCAGATTTTGAAATTGGAGAATGTTGGGGTTATAATCGATTTTTTTTACTCGACGCTTTAATATCCGAAGGATTTTTGGATACTGATAATGATATATTAATATTGCGTTTTCAAGTACGTCCACCAACATACCATCAGAAATGCCGTGATCAACAATGGTATATTGCCAATATCGAAAATGAAAATCATTATTTACACAATGAAATCAAACTTTTACGTGAAAAAATTCATTTTCTTGCGTCAAATAAACGACGTAGTTTACCATCAACGGAGAAAAATGATAATGAAGAAATACTTTCAACTAGTCCAATTGCGGATAATAATATTAATAATTATAATAATAATATTAACAATAACCAACGAGATAATGCAGGGAAAACAAATATTGTAGATGTAACAAGAAGAACTGATCACGAAGATGAAGACGATGATGATGAACATACATCTCTTGAAGTAATCACTAGATACTTATTTTTATATGATTTTATAACTAAGTTTTCTTTTAGTCCGATCCATCGTATCATATGGATTCTGAAGAATTAAGCTCAGATGATGATGACGACGACGATGAAGATGATGATGAAAATGATATTGATGTCGAAAATGCGTAAGTTAGATTTTTTGAATTCTTTTACGACTAAGATTCTATTAACAGTATTTCATCTGTGCGGAACTAATAATTTGCTTTCTTAGTGATCAGAGCTCCTTTTCAAATAGTATCAGTATTTATTTATTCAGCTTGAGGCTAGGCATTTTTTGAATCATTCCTCTTGAATCATTAATTCATAGGAAACAAACTTCCCAATAGACATTACATTTTGTAAACGAAACTCGTGAGTATATATATATCTCGATTGTAATGCTAGTTGTACAAATATTCTCATCAACAGGCAGTAGCCGAACATAATACCTCAAGCTTGAGCAATAAATATTTGTTCGTCTGTTACTAATGATCGAAACACTTTTGTGGCGTATCTTTTAGACAAAAATGCTTTTTATTGTTGACATAGTTGTTTAAAACAAATAAGATACAGACTTGAAAACTAATTTCTATCGAATGTTAAATAAATTGTTTTTTGCTTGAATAGTTTAACTGAAAACGACGTCGAAGAAGGCCCAACATGTAACATAACAACTTTTACACTTAATGATCGATCTACACCTACGGAACAAAGTCTTCATCAACGCTATTCTCTTATTATTGCTTCTCCTGCTGTCAGACCAAATGATGTAGCAACAACGTCTACTGCATCAACAACAACAACAACACAGGCAGCATCATCGGTAGCAAATCCTGATATAATAACAACAGATCCCGTAACATTAAGCGTTCTATCAACTGATATTGATAATATTGTTCAGCATGCATTCGATAGATGGAAAAATGAATCTATGGCAATGAACAATCAACCCAGTATTATGAATGAGTCATTACCATTTAACAATGATGATTTTTTACTTGCTGATTTTTTACAACGCTCTGAAAATGATCAACCACATGTAGTTTTACGTTCATCAGGTAATTTAACGAATCCCTCTTTTCTATTTCAAGTTCAGAATTATTGATCAATACATCTGATGGACTCAATGTTTTTCTTTAAAATCTTTCCGCAAACTTAATTATGTTCACTAGAATTGTTACATCCAATAGCTGGATCTCCAATAAAACGAGATGCATAAATCTGTTTTTTTTTTCATCATTAGATAATCAACCAAATATTTCTTCTCTATTCCGTCCAATAATACAAAATAGTACCAATGAATCTACTGCTTCTTCAGGTAAATATAATTTTTTTCTTAACTACTTGAAAGTGTCTCTTCGTTTGGTTTAAACAGCAGCAACTGTAATTCATGCATTTCATCCACAATATCAAACGTCATTGAATAATTTGATGTTACTTAATTCACAAATTCAACGATCAGTATCTCCATCGGATCTTAGTCCTCCGCAAAGACCTCGCAATCGTCATCATCATCATCGTCATTCAACAACGGCGCGGCGAACACAAATAACACCAGTTGCTGTTAATGATGAACAGCAATCATCATCTGATCATAATAAAAATAATCTATGAAAGAATATTTATTCTTTTAGAAATCTCATCACGAGGAAATTATTCTGTCTTTTTTTCATTTTTTTTCTTATTATCACACGTATGTATAATTGTTTCTCTGTGATGTAACTGTCAATAGATTAGAATTGAGTGACTACGAGCATTTGTATCGGTCTATTAATTATTTATTCTTTTGTCAAATAAAAACGAAAATCTTTTTGCGTGAGTTTCAAGTTTGAAATGCATTCAAGAACATAACTGAGTGTGTTTTGAAGATTGCGTTTATATATATATGTGTGTGTGATAAAAGATAATGCATTTCAAGAGCAACATGTTATTCGAATTCTAATGGAGTAAGCACACAGAGGTTACCCAGCAACGACCTTTTTGAAAATATCTGCATTTAGTTCAACAAAAAAATTCTATTAGTAAGGTAAAGAATCCTTTCAACGTTAATAATTGTATATGTATGTATGAATATAGCCGATTGAGATGTTGGAGGCGCTAGTGTCAGGTTAAGATTCCTTCCTATTCGTTCGTTATATGTTGTTGAGTGAAAAGCATCACCTCACACTAGTCTGTTCGATATAAAAATCTTTCCAACAAGTTAACAAGTTTTATTTTCGT
>OENM01000850.1:40408-55293 GCA_900239745.1 Rotaria magnacalcarata
AGCTAGTCTCATTGAGACCTTTATGCGTACAAAGTTTTAGTTTCAAATTCGAAAATATGATTTTGCTGGCGAAACGGGTCCCGTAGAGAAAGTTCACTGAAAAATCGAATATCTCTCTCTCTCTAGGCTAGCCAACAGCAGCTAATATTTTAAAATTATTAATTTGGTGGTGAGAATTTTCATTTGATTCTAATATATGCTGTTTTTCTCGTGAACAGTACAAACATCTCCATGGTGAGTAGAACTATCTCTACACAAAGCACTGATGTATTTTTTTCCTTTTTCCAATTCAACCAATATTCTTGATAAGAGACCGACATAAACTGTTAGACAAGAATATTTGTGTTAATATGGTTGAGGAATCACAGGAGGAAGACGCTATATGAATAACTTCATTCTGATACTTCTGAGTGGAGGATATCGATAGAAGAAAAGAAGATGCGTTTGATCCTACAGGGATTATGTTAAAAGTTTATTTTTATTTTCTTACCATCATTGACAGTATCGTAACTGAACATAACTGAACCAGGTGAATTTCCAACATCATAACTAACACGTATTCTGCCCATGAAAACTTCTGCAACGAGATGTCCCAAATAGCCAAAATAAACTAGAATACCACTATTTTGTGTTGTACTAAATACAATGGTAATATTCGAACGTGGATAGACATTCGGTTTAGGTAGTTTCATATAGGAATCATTTGTCATTGAATGAATACTCTTTAACATAACACATCGATCACCAATAAAACCTGGATAACAACGGCATCGAAGCATATTGGATGATTCTTCATAACAAATACCATTATTCGAACAAACATCAGATGAACATCGTGTTGGCGATATATTACTTATGTTTTTCATAAATGATGATTTCAATTGTGGAGCTATTTCACAATATTTCCCGGTAAAGCCAACATCACACTTACAAGTGTAACCATTAAGACCATCAATACACACACCAAATTGACATGCATGATTTGAACAATCATTTAAATTTTCCGTACAATTGACTCCTCCCCAACCCAATGAACATTCACATCTAAATTGAAAATTTTCAAACATCATTTTTGAAAGGTTAAAAAGAAAAATCTTACTCGTAGCCAGTATTTTTTGTTATACAACGACCATTATTATTGCAAGGATTTAAATTTTCTTCGCACCAATTCAATTTTTTTTCACAATATTTGCCTATCAAACAAAATATCATTAGTATTTCTATCGTACTTTTTTCCGCTTACCCGTAAATAATGTTGGACAAGTGCATGAAAAATCATTAATTTTATCGATACATGTTCCATTGTTTTGACATCGATTATAAATGCAATCGTCAATATTACTTTCGCATCGATATCCTGTAAAACCTGATGAACAATGGCATTTAAAGCGACCATCAGAAAGTGTTTGACATCGTGCTTGATGTTTACATGGATTATCAAAGCAAGCATCAATTAAATTTTCACAACGTTCACCATGATATCCCGGCAAACAATTACATGTAAATGTTTCAATTGATAACGCTCGACATGAACCATTATTAGCACAAGGATTTTCTTCATTTAAACATGGATCACATTTTTTTAGATAACGATTCGATTCACTTTCATCTAGAGGTTTTTAAAGTTTGAAAAAAAAAATTAAACAATAACAGAAATACATACTGTGACATTGAAAAAAGAAAATTGGCGATGTTAACAGTAATTTATTTGCCATTTGAGGTGGACCAGCACATCGAGCAATACCTACATGTACAGATAATAAAAGGAATTTTCGAAGAAAATAAAACTTCATTTGAAGAGACCGTCTCAGATATCGCGTATATTGATTTTCTCTATAGTTGTTTTGTTTTTTAAATTTACTTTCAAGTAACACTAAAGCTTTCCATTCTGAAATTTCAAAGAATTCGAATGTTACCCTTAAGATTATTAATTAGCGAAAATTGAAAATCAATATTCCAATCGAACACACTTTTATATCTAGACACTCTTACCAGGTTCAACATAATCCGTTTTAATCCATGATGATAGCCAACCCAAATGGCAATCACAATAAAGTGGATTACCTCCAAGTGCCCTACAAATAAATATCATTATTTGCATTCTTTCAAAACTCAGTTCGTCTACTTACACATGCGATAGCGATGTAAGATCATTAAACGAACCATCGGGTATTGTAGAAATTTCATTTCCATGTAATGATCTAAAGAAATTTTCGTCTCTTATTATTCGAAAACGAATAGCTTGTGTATTGAAAAACATACAGTATTCGTAAATTTTTTAAGTCATTAAATGAGGTTGATTCCAAACAACGAATTTTGTTATATGATAATATTAATGTTTCAAGTCGAGTTAAATTTGAAAATATATTTGCTGGTATTGAACGGAGTTTATTATAACTTAAATCAATTCTTATAAGATAAACAAGACGATTTGTTAATTCTGATGGTATTTCAGTTATGTCATTTGCATCCAAATATAATTCTTCTGTATCCAATGGCATTTGGTCATATGGTATCTGTTTTAAATGTGCATGTGAGCATCGTACAATATGATTATAACATGAACAATTTTGTGGACAATGATTTGGATACGACACATCACATGTATCGATTTCGGCAGCTGTAAAAAAAAGAATAGAATTTCTTTTTTAAAGTCTGTTTCAGATTTAAAAACGAAATACTCACGATTGCAAACAAAATCATCATCAGTTAAATTGACAATCTTAATAGAAAATTTTGATTAAAACGAAAGTTTGATTATAGATAAAAACAAAAAAAGAATACTTACCGGAATATTCCGTAATTTTGTTGGTGACATACATCTACGAAAATGGAAAAATAATATGTAGTAACAGGTTATCAGAATTAAGAAGTATGATATGAAGTTTATGGTAAACAGAATAAAGACGGAGTTCTCTAGCGTGTTTCTCCGTTAAATTATTTAGTTTTTGTATCAAATTTCTATAGAGGATATCCTTTTTTCTTAGACAACTCGATGTTACTTACTTGGGATATCCAGTAACAATGTTACTTTGTTTCAGCCAACTTTTCAACCAATGCATACGACAATTACAAACAAATGGATTCGATAAAAGATCCCTAGAAAAAACACAAATACTAAAGGAAATCCATTGAATAATTATTCTTACAAAGCTGATAATGATCGTAATCGATCGAATGAACCTGGTGCAATACATTTAATGCGATTATCATGCAATGATAATGTTTTTAGTGCATCCATATCAGCAAAAGTATCATTTTTAATGTACGTTAACTTATTTGTACGTAACATCAGTGTTCGAATATTTTTTAAGCCATTAAATGTTTGTGGTGTTATTACATTCAAATTATTATCACTTAAAAATCTGTTATAATCAAAAAATCAGAAAATGAAATCTACAGAATACATATTAACTAAATTTCTTACAATTCATTCAGTGAATCAGCTCCATCAAATGCATCATCATCGATTTCTTCTAATCGATTATTTCGTAAATCACTGTTAACAGAAAAAACATCGAATTATTTATTTGTATGAATTTATCTGAATTACATACAGCGTACGTAGACTTCGCAAACGTCGGAAACTACCATCACGCGGAACTCGTTTGATTAAATTATCTTGAAGATGTCTAAAAAAGAAAATTTCAATAAGAATTTATTTTCAAGCAATCCTTCATACGAATTTGAACGATGACGAACTATCAATTCAGTTGCACAAAAGATTCTTCTCTCCTATATTAGTTATCATTCACGATTAAATATCTAATTGACCCTATCAAAATTTTAAACTCTCTTCGAAACATAAAATGTTTCTTTATTTTTACTCTAAAAATTTATTCTAATATATTCTCACAGTGCAGTAGTAAATGCTGGTATATCATTTGGTATTTCTTGTAATTGTAAACCACGACAGATAACAGTTGTACCATCACATGTACATCCTTTTGAACACTGTACCTCACATTGATTACTATAAGCTGTTTGTTCAAATTCGATTCGACCTAATTCGAATAGAAGAACAAAAAGAAAATTTTGAATTTTGTGGGAAATCACTAAAATCTCACTTCGACATCGAAATCTTCGATCGTTTAATACACCAAATTTTCGTTTTGCCATACGTCGTGGACCAGCACAACGAACACCACTGGTTTCAATCTTTTTTTCACGTAAATAAGCATTTAACCAACGAAGATGACAATCACAAATAAATGGATTACGAGCCAAATGTCTTTGAGAAATCACTTTTGAAACAAAAATAAAATTCGAAGAATTTCAACTTACAATGTCTGAATGTTTTTCAATGGTGCAAATGTATTATTAACTAATGTTTTCAGTTTATTATCGTACAATGACAATAAACTCAACTTTTCTAATCCACGAAATGCATCGTCGCGTACACATACTAATTTATTTGCATTAAGTAATCTGTGTGTGAGAATAGAAAAATGAAATTTTAATGAATTTTTCTATAAAAATATTTCACAACGAATCGATACAAACATTGAAAAAAAATAGAGCATACATATTAAATTATAAAATATCAAGCAAACAACAAGCAATCAAATCTAAGCTTACTCACAAGAGTTGTAGATGCGTGAATTCGTGATGAAATACACCAAATGGTAAATGCGCAAGCTGATTGTTTGATAGTATACTATATCCATAACCAATAAATAAGAATATCGTAAATCATGCATGTGATTATGTGAGAGAAAAATGAAATGAAATTGTTTTCTTGCATGGAAAAATCATTCTTCATGCTATAGTATTTAACCATCACCAACTATCATTACAAGAGTGTACATATGTGATCGTGAATATTAAGCATGCCTTTCCTCATATTTATATATTTCGCTTTTTTATTTTTATTTTCATCCTAACACTCACAAAAGCTGTAGAGAGTTCAATTCGCTGAACGCGTCAGATGGTAACATTTTGAGATCATTTCGATAGAGAATACTAAATAATATTTTTCTCATTCATATGTGTATAAAAAAGAAAAAAAGAAAAGTGAAACCGCAAAAATAAATATTTATACGTACAGTGAATTTAGTGATTTTAAACCAGTAAACGAATCAGGATAAATGGTTGATATTAAATTATTGCTGATGTCTCTAAAATTCGGAAGAAAATTCTTTTCAAATAAAATATCGTCCAAGAAAATTTCACACTCACAAGCGTCGTAGTTTTTTCAAATGAGAAAATATTTTAGGCGGAATTTCTGCAATACGATTCTTTTCCAGGCGTCTTTAAAAAAGAAAAGCGTCAAAAGAAAATTTAACTAAAAGAAATAGATTTTACAATTCAATGGTTGTATCTGGAATATTTCTTGGAATTTCCAAAAGATCTTTATCTTTACAATCGACGACACCATTAAAACATGTGCATGGATACGGACATACGGGTACATTGCATGTATAATCGATATCATCAATGTCTATTGTGAATAAGAAGAAGAAGAAATTATATATTATTCATTTATAATGAATCAATTAAAAACTTTACCCATGCTATTGCATTGTTTTTCATCATCGATCAATGACGTTATATCTTTATGACTGAGCGTATCAGCATCTTGACATCGTGCATTAAGACCAAGAAATGGATGTAATTTAAGATATTTAGCAAGCCATAGTAGACGACAATCACATACGAATTGATTATCATGAAGTCGTCTTTAAGAAATAAAAAATAATAGTTTAAAAAGAAAAACTCTTTTTTTCTTAATTAGAAATATTAATTCATGTCGAACCACAAACAAAAAGGTGTACATGCAATTCAAACGTGTGAATTATGTTTTCTTTTTAAAGTATACATATATATATATATATACTTACAAAACCCTTAAATCGATCAGCCGTGCAAACGGTAAGACGGGCAGCGTTGTTAGATTGTTGAAATTCAATGTACTAGAAGAAAAAAATCAATAACACACAACACCAGTAAACCCAAAAGTTCTCATGCAAATACTATCTGATCAATGATTTTAATTAGAATAAATCTACTTTACTATTATTAATAAATAACTACAGTGATGAGACATGACAGATTATGTAGAATATTACTCACATAATCTCTAATCGATTGAGTCCATTAATAGCCTCGGCTTCCATACAAGTGATCTCATTGTGATCCAATTGTCTATACGATGTAATTATGACAATGAGTATTATTCTTTAGATTATGATTTATCGGCACTTACAAATTATCAATTGCTTGAAGACCCTGTAACATTCCTTTTTTAACGGCTCGTAGTTGATTAGAACTAAGATCCCTATTATAGCAAGAAAAGAAAACATTAATAATGTATTTTTTCTGTTTAGTCCTTGAGTTAAATGCATACAATCGTTGAAGCTGTTTGAGGGATGAAAATGTGCCATTGGCGAGGTGATTGAGTTTATTACCGTTAAGACGTCTAGAAGAACATAAAACGTAAAGTATCCCATCTATCAATCAAATATTCCATCTATCTTATTTAGTCATCATCATCATCATCATCATTAACATTAACATTATCGTCTATTTTCTACATCTTAGTCATTCATTCATATTACATAAATAGACTCAACTACATTGATTGTCTATCATTAGACGGCTGCAGGCAGAGAATAACAAGAAGGCAGGTTATATTATTTGTTCATTTCAATTAGTCTCTATCAATACGTCTGTTCAATGAAGCGAACGACATATAGTCAGACAAATGATATGGCCGGTCATAAAAAAAAACACTATGAGAGGGGAGGACAGACAGGGTACTGAGCTCCCTCTCACTCTTTATTTGTAATATAGTTATCGACGAATTGCAAATAACTGTAATTTTAAGAGTAGCACAGCGGTAATCGCAGACATATGGCGATTGTTGAATATAACAATCTCGTTCGCAATTGAATAATGTGATGATGAATGACGGTATATTAAGTGTAAAGAA
This sequence comes from Rotaria magnacalcarata, assembly GCA_900239745.1. Classification (NCBI taxonomy): domain Eukaryota; kingdom Metazoa; phylum Rotifera; class Eurotatoria; order Philodinida; family Philodinidae; genus Rotaria; species Rotaria magnacalcarata. Next base: position 47,340 of record OENM01000850.1, read on the forward strand.
CAAAAGCACTGTTAGAGAAAGTTGTATGATTTCAATTTCTTTCTTTCTCAAGTATTGATAATAAAAAGTTAAATCAAATTTCACTTACAATTTCTCTAATGATATCAAGTCTCGAAAAGCATCAGTATCAATTGTATGTATTTGATTGTCTTGAAGGTTTCTATACAAAAGAGAGCAACAATATATATATATATAAATCATTAAAAAAAAGATATTTACACCAAACTGTCAATCTCTCAAGCTTTTCAAAAATTAAAGATAATACATCTGTGCGTGACCTCGATTTTTGTTATCATCACGTCTTTTTTTTCTTCTCCTCAAGTGTCTGTTGTATGTCTTGAACTTGAACTTGTCTTAATCTCTTCGATTCGTTTTCCTTTTTTGTTTCAATTATTATTTAAGACATGAATATCCGTTACAGAATTAGTCTTCATTTTTTTCTTCTTCCTTTCTATTGTATAATATTAAAAAAAAAAAGAACAAGGTAACTGATTGAGAAGGTCATTAAAGTCATTGTTCTCTTATTTGTATTCTTTCTGTTTGAAATACACAAAAAGTTTATTGAATGTATAATTTTCATACGTGTACATCATATGAAATCTCCGAAAGCTCCATCACTTTGTGTGTGCATGTATGCCTATTCGCCTGCTTGTGTGTGTGTGTGTGTGTGTGTGTGCCTACTTGACCTTGTCATGGTACGAACGTCGGATGAGGAAGAAGAGCTCTTAACCTTGTCAACAGGGGAACCGATAGTTCAAAGATGTTCATTTGACAATAACAATAATAATAGTAGAAAACTTGGAAAATATTTATATTTATAGTACCAATCATTAATCATACTTACAAGATACGTAGTTGACGAAATGTTTTAAAATCATCTTTCCGAATTATTGATAGATTATTGAATTGTAATTCTCTATGAAGGAGAAAAGAAAACAGATATTAAACAGATTCATGTCAAACTATCTATTGCAATGTTATTTGATCGTATTATAAACAAATATTAAAATAAGAAACTTGACTAATGTAATCATTTTGAAGTTCTCTTGAGAAGTAAACTCTATCATAAAACCTCGTTATTACACACAGCTTGTGTCAGATGCGCTAATCGCTATCTCTCTGCTTGACTCTTTATTGTAGACAATTTATCCAATATTACATTTTAGTGATTATTAAAAAACAAAAATGATCACATCCGTTGTTTCTCTATCCATCTATTCGGCATGTCAATTATGTAAATCTATATATTCAGAAACGGCAAAATTGTGTAACATATTAATTGAACATCTACTCTACTAGAAGAAATAAGAAGGCCAATTTAACGGTCAACCGCATATTTATGCTCGTACACATTGATTAGTATTTGATTTATTCATGCTATTTTTATTTGTGCGAATATAGGTGACAATGAATTAAGCGAGGTCATACAAACAAAACATATATATATATATATACATATACAAAGAGAAAGTAAAAGCGAATAAATCATAATGATAATCGAGCAGAACACAAATTGCTCTTTAGACTGCCCGTACAACATGAACTTCTCATTTGCTATGTTTCTTTTTAAGTTTCTTTCGGATAAGAATCGATAATTGAAGTAAACTGATTTCTATCATTACTCAGTGGGTGGGGTTGAACGAAACATAATTGGCCTTGATATTTCATCTTCTAACTAGTTTCAAGTTAAGATGATGGAGAGAATGAAAAAGAAAACTTTGTATATACATTGTTATCATCGATTACTCGCTGAGCTCTTTAGTGTGACGCAATCATACAACTCATCATGCTCTGGGTTGACAGGTCACCATTGGAGTTCGCGATAGTAGTAAAATGGGCGGGCAGTATTAGTTGTCGTAGTTTTTTCACATCAGCATGGCAAGCTTTCTTTTACTCCTTTTACATTCTATTGTATATGCCAAATTCTTCATATGTCCATGGTTGGTGTGAACCATTTATTCATTGTGATGAAGGGAAAAACGAGAAAAAAATGTTGATTCTATCGTTTTTGTATGCATACATATGGGTATACATGTATGTATACAAAGTAAGGGTGAAAAAAGAAACCTTTTAATCATTATACTTTCGTTGAACATATTTTATGAACTATAATCATTGTTCTATCGTACAAATATTCTTCAAATGAAACCATAAAGAGCAAAAAGCAACGGCACGAACTTTTCTTCTTGTTTTTTTAGTTCGAAGAACAACAGAAGTATTAGGTCAGTACATGAAACAATATTCATGTCTTAAAATATGAAAGAAACCGTGCGATTTTTACTTTTTTCGCCTTCTTGTTTAAACATCTTGTCCGAATTTTAAGGTACCTGATCTTAGGTTGCATCACGAATGATGAGCAGTGACCTTTTTTTTCCTTCTTCTTCTGTAGTATATGAAGAAATATGCAGACAAGAAATTGGTTCACACGAAACAAAGCAAAAAAAAAAGAATGATAAAATAAAACATATATCTATATAGATGGGCAAGCAATGCTTGTACGTCAATCTTGTCTACGATCAGCTAAGGTGTGCGTGCATATTTCATCTTATTCTTTCTCAACATTCACATATCTACATGCGCATAGAAACGATTGTTGTTCTATATGATCAACAAAAACACTTGGCATTCGCTTCACTTTTGTTTACGAATCGCATGTGTATGGCGTAATCTTTTCTTATACATCGTTCATTGATCTATCTCAACCTGGCGAGAACACTAAAGAGCGTCGATATACGCGTCAACGGCAACGTTAGTGAGAAGTACACATAAATATATATATATATATATATATCTTTATATCTATATACTATGATTGTTTGTTCCGTTCCGTGCTCAAAGATCGATATAAATACTTGCCGATTATGATTAAGGTTGCATAAAAGATTCTATGACGCAATATCTATAGAAAATAAACGGCAATGCAAAGGAATAAAATGGAAAGATCGACACATAGGGAAGGTCCATCTGTCTGTCTGTCTACTTCTTGTTCGATGAAAACATCTTTACCACTGTGTTCGGTGCATACAAGATGACATGCCCATTCGATAAAATTTAAATCTATCGAGACTAACTGAAAATGACAGGCGAGTGATCGTAGAGACAACAATTGTATAATATCAACATAAAGTTATCAATGGAGCGAAACGACGCGGCGTTGTCTCTATCACGAAGGACGTATAAATCCATTTTGTACATTCAATTCAGATAAAAAAAACATAAAACTAAGAAAAAAGGAAAGGAAACGTGAGAAGCATTTTGACTGCTCTTTTACTCTCATTTGCCAGTTTACATCATACAGTCGTACACCTGAAGAATTCAATCGCACATTCGCAAAGATTCAATTGTGCGTAATGACATCATCAGCAATCAATTGGCCAGTTGTGCTGCTCTCTTACAAGTTAATCTTATTGAATCGCCATGCAAACACGTATCAAGTAGAAAAAAAAAGATTAGAACGCTCTCTTCTTTTTTTTTATTCATTGATTATATGTGTATATATCAAGGTCAAATAAGAAATTTATCTTTTTTTTTTAATACTTTCTACTTTATATTAATAATCTACTTACAGTTTAAAAACATTTCTTGGTATTCCAGATGGTATTGTTTGTAGTCCTCGATTGCTACAGTCAACATTGGGTCCATGACATGAGCAGACAGATGGGCATGCCCCAATAAAATGTGACTGAGATAATAGAAGAATATAAATACTACACGTTAACAACAATAGGGTCATCTTGTGAATGCGATTATTCGCATTTGCCGATTTGCTTTAAACATTAGTGGTAATAATAAAAAAAGAAGAAGACTCTGGTTATATATTTGTAAATATGGGTTCTGGTAACGAGTATCAACAGGAAAGCAGATACATAAGAGAAGAAATGCGATAATTGTTATATGATGAAAAGAAGGAGTTGTAGCAGTAATAGCAGCAGGAATAGAAGTTGCAGTGACGATGCTCTTTACTCATACACGTTACTCGCGTATACACATATACACTGGACATTCATGAGCTCTGTTCTCGTTCGTTCGTGCGTTCGTTTTGCGCTCTCTTTCTATAAGAACAAAAAAAAGCTGAGAAGAAAACGAGAGCGAAAGAGTAGGGAGAGAGAGAGAGAGAGAGAGAAAAGAGAGTACGACCAGAGGCGAAAAGACACAGAGAGAGGGAGGGGGAGAAGGAGAGCAAGAGAATTGATTGTGATACTGATTAGTAATAATCATCGATGAGAAGAGAAGAATTGAACAGCTATATCACAGGCATAGTAGACGCAATATTACTACCGATCAAATAGATAGATCTCAAATTCAGCGTGACTAACAATGGGAATGACTGTAGCATTAAGATAACCTCGAAATCGGATCTCATGTGATTGTTCAGAGGCTTCGAGATTGCTGACAAGTGTTGTCGTCATGTGGCAGCATAGTAAAAAGAAGGCAACCAAAAGAGAAGTAGGCTAATATATTTATTGAGGCGACAATCGTCGCCTAGAGGGTTATATAGAAAATGGCGGAGTCTCTCGTTCTATTGTCTACTGATGTACTTTGCAAACAGTAAAACGAAACGGGCAACATCATTGTCATGTGTTGTACTACTACTACTACTCATCAATACCACTTGATAATCAGATTTAAGAGAATAAAAAGAGGAAGAATAGGATGGAGTGAGCAATAATGATGAGAATGTAGAAAATCGTTACGTCGATCGTTCGGTTTTTAGGCAATTAGACATGGTATACATACATACTCATATATACACATAGTTTGCTTCTTTTCTAAGTGCAATTGGACTATCATCATGTATTAACATTTATATGCTATTTAGCTCGTTCATCAACTTCTTCTATAGTTAGACATGATGCTTTTTTTTCATAAGAAGTATTTGCTAATCGTTCATTTCTAATCAAATACTTCGATGTGATATGTTCAAACAAGAAATTTGTTCTCACGATCACTTGTCTAATGTGTATCTTAACACAATAGAAGAGATATACGTACATAGATGATGATGAAGTAGTAGCAGCAGCAGCAGCATGAATCTAACGTTTTTGGTTTTCAACGAATATGGCCTCGTATCTTAATTGAAGAATATTTATTAAAAGCATAACATGTCATTTCTAATTATGATAGACAGTCACGATCAAATAGAAAATCTCCTCAACTCAGATAAGTATAGTCTAGATCGTTTTGCAGACTTAGTAAACAATAGCCTTGTGAATATTGCAAGTAATTAAATCAATCGATTCAATAGATTGCCTTGTCTAACGTAAAGAACAAACTTAATGAGATTTTGTTACAGTATTGGTCTTTTTCATTTTTGAATATCATGATTGATTAACTAATAAACATTTATTTTCTAGAAAATATCCCAAGGAGACTCTATCTTTATATAATCATATATCATCGATTATTAAAAAAGCCCTTCATAATTATACATAAATAATAAAGTATCAGCTACAGTTACTTGACAATTCTAAGAATGTGCGATAGTGCAACTATAAGCTTAAACGTTTAGCGGCATCCTTCAACGTCTGCTGTCCATAACACTATTAGCACTGTACTGATAGGGTGGCGACTTTGACGTCGATATACATATAAATAGAAAAGAATGTTCGAAGGACGTATCAAATATGATTTGATTGGGTTTCATCTATTTACTTGTTAATAATTTGTTCGAAATACATGTGGCTTCAAATTAGAATAGAAACGAATAATTTCAATCGAATACGAACTTGTAGCAAATTTATTGATACTTTTATCTGAGATTGTGTAGATTTTATTGTAATCAAAGATGAATTAATATTCATTTTAGGCTCTTTTTTTCATTGATAGTAAGACCTTGAAAATTGATCTTCATTGAGTTCCATTATTTTCTTTATCGGCACACATAAATCTGAACGTGCTTTTTTTTAATTTTTTTTTCTTCTTCTTCATATTGTGTCTATACATTACGTAATAATGTCGACTGTAGATTAGTGACATCTTATAATACTAACAACATCTTTATGGACACTGGAACAGACCAGTAAATAATGTTGGGAATTACGAAATGCGAAAAAAACAATATCTTTCTTCATTAACATGAGCAATTGTATTGAAATGTGGTCTTATGTAATTAGCTTTCTTTATGTTTCTATATACAGGATAGTCAGTTATTCATTGATTCATATTTTTCAGATCGCGTTTAATGGCTTCCAAACGTGCACACCGTCTAGAACAAGTCGAGAAAGGTCTAGTAAATATTTCTTTAGTCGGTAATGATAGTGATGATTCTGGCGATGATTCTAAACGAAAAAATAATAAGAAAAAAAATGCTCAACCAAAAGTTAAACCACCACCACCAGCAACGAAAACGAATCAACCACGACTTCAGCAATCTGATGGTGATGACGAAAATGAACCAACAACAACAACAACAACAACTAGTAATAATGATCAACAACAGAACGATTCCGATGACGATAAAAAACGTAACAAAAATAAAAAAAATAAAGGAAAAAAAAACAATAAACAAGCCAACGATGATGATGTTGATGATCAAGTATCATCGGTGAAACAAGGTACAAGTCGTTTTTTGTTTATTTTAAATTCTTTATGAACGTTTTTTCTTTGTCTAGCTTCTCTTCCGGCTGATTCAGATGAGGATGATAATCGAAACAAGAAAAAAAATAAAGGAAAGAAAAATAATAAACAAGTCAATGATCTTGATGATAAAGCATCTAGTAAACAAGGTACCATTGTTTGATTTAAATTCTCTAGGAACTTAATTTTTTTTCTTTGTCTAGCTTCTCTTCCGGCTGATTCAGATGATGATGATGATAATCGAAACAAGAAAAAAACTAAAGGAAAAAAAGGTCAAAATAAAACTAATAATAATGAATTAGCTGATTCAAAACAAAATGAAAATAAATCCGAACGAAAAAAACCAAAAGGTGGTAAAAAGAATGTAGCATCAGATAATGAAGATGAAAATGAAAATGAAAATGAAAATGAAATTAATGATGTTCCGCCAGCTGTTATTCACAAAGAAGTTCAGCAAGGTAAAATTCGAATTTTCGCACAAAAATTTTACGAGATTTCTCAGTACAACATGACATATTTCTTTGATCGAACAAAATACGATGTCCTCGACCTTTTTTCCGTATTGCATCATAATCATTTAACGAGAGTTCTCCAAGACTGTTTTCTATTCCATAAGAGTTTTCATGGACTCAGCTCAGTTGAGCAGTCGAAGTATCGTGTTCCATTTATAAAATATTTATTCTATATGATGAATGTTGTTATAAAAAGTCTTCTTAAAAATAAAATAGCCTTGCGATAAAATATTTCTTTAGGCGCTTAAATATTTTCTTTTACGATTACTTGGAGCCATTATGATTTAGAATATATGTTTCTTTTTAGCTGAAGTAAACTTCTCTGATGAATCCGACGATAATGCTAAATCAAAGAAAAATAGTAATAAAAAACAAACTAAGCAAAAGAAAGGTAGTAAACAGCCAACGACTAAAGGTAAACTAATCGATTATTTATGTAAAATGAAATTTCTATTAAAAACTTAATTGTTCAAGTTGATTCTGACGATGGCGAAGAAATCAATACTAAACATGACGATGAACCTGTTGTCAAAGATGAACCAATCGAACTAAAAGAAGTTTCACAAGGTTTGCAATCAAATTTTTCTTTGACATAATAAATTTTTTAAAACATAACTTTCTATTCACTTTCAGCACCAGTCGAATGGAGTGGTTCTGATGAAGATAACAAAAAAAAGCAAAAAGGATCGAAGAAAAAACAAAAAAATATTCCAACTAATCAACAAGCACCAACTCCTGTAACAGAAGAACCACAAGCAACTACAGTTGAAGAACCACAACCAACTACAGTGGAAGAACCACAACCAACTACAGTGGAAGAACCAAAACCTACACCAATAGGTGAGTTTACATCTGAAACACTTCTA
>OENM01000851.1:0-55277 GCA_900239745.1 Rotaria magnacalcarata
GGGGCGGGTGTCTCGAACTCTGCATTTGAAAAATCTAATATTACCATCTTGTAGAGCATAGTCGAAAATACACAGAAACATGTTTTGTTTCTCTTTTATACATTTGTGGTAGTTATTGAAAGAGAAGCTACTGTGCACTCAAAAAAATTAGTGAATTTATGCTACTGATTCATCAAACTTTTATCTTGGCAGAAATAAATAGATATTTAGTGGATTAATATGAATAGAGAATATATCGAAATGTGCATCATTTGGCACAACAGATAATGTTCTATGTATTATAGATTTTCATAGAGAGTCTATGTAAGTTTACTTTATTTATAACATCATCGCGTAACAAAAAATGTCTATTGTTTGTTCTTCACTACTGAACCGCAGCTAATTTTATACTAAAAGCAAATAAGTAAAGTTAATTTTTTTGCGGCTATCTAAGGCATAGGATTTTATTCTAAAAAGATAGTGTGTTACAAAAATTTTATGTAACGCGACGCGATGACGAATTTCACCTTTTTCTGACTTTTCCATTTTCATAAAAGAGCATCTTGAGGGAAAGAATTTTTATTCTAAAATCAGGATAAGTTGTAAGCAATCGATTTCTAATGAAAGAATATTAAGTTATGCACACAATATTGTTCAATGATCTAAGTGGATATTGTTCATTTCAAATAGAATTACCAATCAAAATCGTTCAACGTTTCTCTAATGTTTATTCTCGTTCAGTTACAACGATAATTTCAATCTCTATATTGTTAGAATAATCAATATTGAATCATTTCTGTTCAAAACAATATATTCATTTTTAAATTGATCTAAATTCAACAGTAGCTAGATTTGCGATTGAAGCTGAAGCAATGGAGTGAAATGGTTAAACCTAATGCTGAATGACAAAAACTCTATAGTATTAATTTATCAAAAAATAAGTTGAAATATGAACAAATGAAGCAAAAAAAACTCGTATCCGTGATAGTCAAAGGTGTAGAAATTTAATAGGTGATTCATTAGAAAAATTACGTCTTCGATAAAAACTGGCATCGAAAAAATATCGCGACAAACTAGTCATTAAATTTTATAATCGTGATGATGTTAGTTACCTAATAACCGGTGAACGGGATTGTATTACAGTAGAGGATGATGGCAAAAAAAATTACATTACAAAAGTCATCCTCATCGTGTAACGAAATCGTCATCGCGTTACGTTAATGAAGCAAATCTCTTGTTAAAATAAGATGACTGTTCGGAAATATTTTTTGTTCATTGCAAACCTCAAACTGTCGGCTACAAAATACCTATAGAAAGTTCCGTTCGATACTACAGAAGATTCGCAGAAAAATTAAGAACAATCACATCACCCAAAACTTTTTGCCCTTTTTTCGTCATCGCGTTTCCTCAACTATTGTTGCTATAGTTTTCGAAGCGCTCATTCAATCGAGCTCATATTCAGTGTTTCTAACAGCAGGTGTACACATCAAAAGCAAGATGTACGAAACATCTGCTGTCTTTGAAATACACTTTGCTTTTTGCTGGAAAAACGTGGAAATATATTCAAAATATATAGGTGAACTGTGGATATACACTTTGCTCCAAATTTCTATTAGAAAAACTGCTCATATTCTCAGATATTTGGAGCAAGACATAGACACATCTTCCAACGAAAGAACACATCTTCTAAGTAATCTAATTGCTGAGAAAATTTAAGAAAACAGTGGACAAAACGTCATCGCGTTACGCTCGGACAACCCGATATATATATATAGTTTTCAAAATACCTATTCATTTTTTTATAACAAAAAAAACGATATGTTTTATTCATACTCAACTCAATCAGATTTCTCACTCAAGACTGCCAATATAAATGAGATTTCTTTGACTTCAAAGAAAGCAAAACACTTGATATACGGCAAGATAAGTGATAAATTAAAATTTTTCTTTTTATGAATGAATGCTTCTATTGATCCTAGATGTCGCTAGAGAACCTGATTCTTCTTTATATAGTTATTAAAATAGTTTTGTAATTTTTTAAAATCATTGCTTTAAACTACTTTTATTATTGTTTTGAATTTTCTATAAACTAATTTAATTTTTTAATATTTGATATAAAAACCCTTGTATCACTTAGTTACATTTGTTCTATTGACACTATTAATGGAAACAACTATGGAATTATTGGTAAATTGATTTAGAAGAAATTGAAAACGAATCATTTGTGTCTTTTTCAATACTTCATAATGATGAACTAATTCAATTTCGCAGTTTCTAAGTTTGTTTTTCTTTCTATGAACTCTTTTTGACAATGCTGGGATTAATTCTCTATTCTTCTACATCTATCGAATTGAATATTTTCTAAAAAAAAATGACAAAATGTCTTCTCAAGGCTTTAAAAGCCGTTGACCTCGATCAACATGTTGGATCATTTCGTTCACTTGGCTATGATTCAGCTGGTGCATTAGCAAATTTTCGTGCTGAAGACTTTGAAAAATTGAATTGTAACGAACAAGAATTACTTCGACTTATTGCTTTACTTGATGTTCTAAAAGAAGCAACACGTGAGGGAAAAATTTGTCCACATTATTTTAATTCAAATAAACTAACTAAGAAGCAAGCATCAATAAAATCAATACCAATTCAAGCTAGTTGGAGTGATGAAACTGTTCAACAAAGAAATTTTCAATCAACAATAAAAAAACAGTCAAATGTTAATCCAAAGCAAAAGAGACCAATAAGTTCAATTGGAGTTAGTGGACGTTCATCGTCAGCATCAATGGTACCAACAAAACCTATTAAAAAATATTCCGATGAAGTTATTTTACAAAGACCATCAACAGTTCTTAGTCGACAAAATCATAGTTTATTAACAAAAAGTAATAATCAACGATACTCAGGACCAAAATCATTTTTAAATCGACCAACAATTCAACATGTAAAGGTAAGACATTTTCAATAATATGAATTTCATTTGAATTCACACATAGGCCAATCATATTCATAGCAAACTAAATTCATATTGCATATAAATAGTTTTATGCTATTCATTGATTTCCACTGTAGATTGTGATAAGATGGAAAGTAGTTCTCGTTGAGTTACTATCTCCTCCAATGGCGAAAATATTTCTCGTCTTTTTTGGTCCATTCAATCGCTAATAATCCGAATTATATTTAAAGCAGTGCTCAATCATCAATCAAGTAGGAATATTTTCGAAATTTAAATCATTTATCGAACCGCCATTATTTTTCTATAAATGAACTCAAATGAGACCTGTCTAAGTCTAAAAGGTTTTATTTCATTGAGGGTGTGGTTGTCAAGTTATCATCATTTTATTTAATTTGATACTTCTGACTAAGTATTGATAAATAAATCAAATGACGATAATTGTACTATGAATTAATAACGTCACTTTTCAGAGGAGTTCTGATACAAACTAATCTTATGCAATATTCAATATTTCGAAAAAAAGAATATATGATCGTGATCTCTGATGTTTTGCAAGTGCTTTATAAACAATAGAGTACATGCGTAGTGCGAAATATTGTTATTTGACTTTCTTTTTTAATACATTGTCAAATATTTCAAATTCAGGAAAACTATAACAATGAGACAAACATAAGATATGAGATAACCCATTTTAATATTTTTTTTCTGTGAACTTTCTCTTATACATCAGCAATGATGGCATAAGATAAGTACAAAGAAAATCATTCAATTATAATTCTAGAGAGAAGAATATGAAGAGTATTGATTACTCGAAGTATTTCATAATGAACGAATAAATAATTAGTCATAATTTATTTGATGCTTTTTGAACATGTGCATTTAATCTATTTATACTTCTATAAGTCATTAGTTTTTAGCAAAATTGTTTTAAAAAAGTGGCATAACATCTTAATTGAATCGGAAATCCAATTTTGATACTTTTTAATAACTTCTACAAAATATTACATGAAGTTCATTAATTCTCTAGGTTAAATCATATAATTATGGTGTTCCAAGCAATAGACGGACACGAAATAGTCCATATCGTGCTACTCATCAATTTACATCGAATAGTCATCATGGCTCAATATTTGTTTCATCTTCACATCATACAAATGATACTATTTCCTATGCAAAACCTGCTGAAATCTATGTTTACGCTCGAAAACGACCATTATTATCTACTGAATCTAATTTTCAAGATGTAATTACAGTACCAGATAATAAACGTATTATTATTGCAGAAAATAAAGCAAATCTTGATTGTACACCATTACTCAAGAAGGTATTTTTAATAGTTTTCAAAATACAAAAAATTCATTTCTTTTTATATGTTTGATAGACGGAATTTGAATTTGATCAAGTATTTGGATCCGATACATCAAATAAACATATATTTGAATCGACTGTATTACCATTGATATCAACAAGTCATCGCCATAATTTAACATATATTTGCTTTGGACAAACAGGCTCTGGTTTGTAATTGTATCAGATTTTGTTTTATTGCTCAATATCCATAGAACAATCGCTTTAGGTAAAAGTCATACGATATTTGGTAGTAGAAATACTGATGGTTTATTAATTCATTGTACACAATTACTTTTACAAGAGACAAATCTTGACAATCAACTTGTCTGTTCATTTTATGAAATATACAATAATCAAGTCTACGATTTAGTTAATGCTGGCAAAAGGTTTGGTATTGTTGTTTCTTTTTAATGAAAATCTGAACAATTTTTTTCAATGTTAATCATCTAGATTATTTGTACGTGAAGATGGTGATCATCATGTTAATGTTATCGGTGTAACTGAAGTTGCATTAAAAAATTTAGATGATCTACGTTGTGTTATTGATGATAGTCTGACTAGAAGACATCATGGAAAAAGCGCATTTAATTCCAATTCATCACGGTCTCATGCAGTTTTTCAAATAGTATTAAAAAATAATTATGACTCATCGGAAAATTTTCGGTAAATGTTTAATTAAAAGATTTATTTAGAGAGAAAAACCAATTAAGTAGGACAATATTGATGACCTTCTCATTTTTATCTCCAGGGAGGTTAATATTTATTCTGTTGGATGATGTCTGAAGGAATCCTACAGTGTCTGTCAAAGAAATATGAGAATCAAGGTCGAACTTCTCTCTCTATAATTTAAGACATTTTTTCAAACTTATTACAAAGTGTGAAGGTTGATGAAAGCCATTATACTCTAAAATATTTTGATTGTGCCTTGAGGAAAGACTATATTAAATTTTGTCTAAGTGATTTGATTTAGCTAGACAAATATGAAATGCATAATATCATATGCTCTTTATTTGCATAATGAAAAATTCAATTAAGTTACAAACGAAATTTCTTTTGTTCAATATAATGTTTTGCTTGAATGAATGATATATGATATTTCATGCAATAAGTACAAGTTTAAATAGCAATATTAAAAGGGATATTTTTCCGAAGAAGAATCATAATTTTATAGACCTTGAGATTGAAAATCTCTAGATCTATGTAGGAAATATTGTTTCATAAAACTGAAAAAGTCATTCATTTATGTAAAAAAGTTTATTAACAAACATCGAATAACTTCATACAAGATGAAAATTTTACAGAAGAAGAGGCACATACGTATATAAAAAGATAAGAAAATTCAAAAATTCATTGGACAGATATTATCCTCTCTGAAAAAGATATACATTTAATTGAAATTTTTTCTTAAAATCTTTACTGTTGACAATATTTCCTTATGGTATCATATAAATTCAGTAAATAGAAAATGTTATCGTGAGAACAAACTATGACTAACATTTTCAAAACTTAGATATTAAAGAATATTTTCCTATCGGTTCATTTTTAATTTTTCTTAGAATTATATTCATCGATTTGGCTGGCAGTGAACGTGCAACAGATGCTCAAAATAATCTAAGACAAACTCGTCGTGAAGGTGCACAAATAAATTGGTCCTTATTAGCATTGAAAGAATGTATTCGTTCGATGGATATGACGCATTCTCATGCACCATTTCGACAAAGTAAATTAACACATATACTACGTGATTCATTAACTGGTTCAAAAACACGAACATGTCTTATGGCTAATGTATCTCCACCTGATGATTGCTGTCAATGTTCATTAAATACTCTTCAATATGCTTCACGTATTCTTGATATTAGTAGTCGTCATCGACATCGATCCATACCAAATGCAAGCATGCAAATGAGTTATTCTGATGATACTTCGAAACAACATGAAGCTATTCATGAAAAATCGCAACGAACATTTAAACCAGCAACAGCATCAACACCAGTTCATCGACTTGTTTCATCAATGGATCAAAATATTTATAAGTCAACAATTCATAAAGGTTTGAAAATGTGTATTTATTCTTAAAAAGAAGAGAAAATAGTTGCTTGTAAATAGTAACGATAAATCGAAAACTATTTCGATTAATTAAATGAGCTATTTATCTTATAAGATTTGTTTTTTTCTAATATCTGTACAGTAATAGAAATTTATTTGAATGATATTCTTGATCAAAATTTTATAACTTCATTTGGCAGCATACTCTAAGTTACCAACATAAAAATGAAACTTTCTTCTGTGCTTTGCTTCTCTACAAACAAAACTAATACTGTTCTACATGGCATTTTATGTCAATTAGTCTTTGCATATGAACCAATATCGGTAAATTAAAATGACGTTAGAGTCGTTTTTTTCGTTCTTCTATTACATATATATGATTTCATAACTAATTTTTTCTTTTGTTTATATTAGATATTGAGAGTCGCATAACAAAATCGATTGATATTGATTGGCAAGTAGTCGATGATGATACGACATTAAGTGGAAGTGATGATAATATTCCTGTAAAATTGTTAACATCATCAACACGCGAATTTATTATAAATTCCAATACTAATAATCATACACAAAACAATAAACATAATTTAAATCGATTGCAACATAAGAAATTAAACGATATTGATGAAAGTCCATCAAGTTATTTTCCACAGCCACAATCTAATATTAAAACATCTTCATCAATTAAAACACATGATATAATGCAATCCTATGATAGTGCGCGTCTTATGTATGATGATGGTAATGAAAGACAATGGAAAGCTGTTCCAGCGCCAACAATGAGTCGCCTGTCGAATTCAGCTGTTCAATCGTCAAATACAATGAGAATTGTTCCTGTTGCTCCCATTGAATTGTCTGATGATAATCCATACAATAATTCAATAGGTACCGAAAGTCTTGGAACTAAAATAACAAAAGCAGTGACTCATAGTCCCCGATATCCAAAATCGACTAGAAAAAATGGATTAGTTGAAAGTTTAGATCTAAATAAAAAATATGATTCAAGCACAATTACTACGAATATTGAAAGGACTCTTCATTCTGATCGATCAACAACACAAAAAGATCAAACAGAATTTCTTAGTAATCGTGATGAATTATTATCTATTGTGTCAAGTCGATTAACAACTGGTAACCGACGAACAACATCAGTAACAACTCCACAAACAAAGAGACGAATTTCTCAGAAGGAATCAGTAAATTCACCATATTCAAATAAATCTAAAACTTCATTTTCATTAACAACTAAAACTCGTCAGAAACCTCATCCAATAAAATCTGCATCGTCAACAAGTAGTTTAGTAAATGTGAATCAAGAAAAAAAATCTTCTATTGAAAATCAAAAATCAAAAGTGACGTCATCGATTCATTGTCCGAAATTTCATCCAACTACTCGACCATCCGCAAATCGTCATCATCATCAACAACAACAACAACAACGAACAGTACCATTACGTGTTCATCATAGTTCAGATTCTGAAGAACACGAAAAAATACGTGATAGTATTCATCGTCGAAAAGCATATTCATCAAAAAATACATCATATTCAACACGTACTGAACCTTGTCAAACAGCAAACAATATTCAAACTATGAAAAAAGAACAAGAGCAAGAACAAACAAATAAATATATTTTTCATGAACAAAATAATTTCAATCAGATAACTTCATCATCACCATTATTATCAGTACCAAATTCATCACCGTTCCCAATACCATATTTGTCGCCAACATACGTACCAAGTAGTTTATTTCAAGCACCGCCAGATCAAGCTAAATTTGTTTTTCATCGATCATTAGAACAACCAATTTCACCGGTAACATCAACCAATATTAATACTCCATGGCAAACATCAGCATCATATGGTAAGTCGTTCCATTTGAATTTGAAACAATATTTTTCTTCGCGAAATATCAAGTTTTTATGTCGTTGATTCTAAAATAGTTTATCGTTTTTTAATCATTCATGAAATGTAATAAATATATAAAATATGTATTGTTTTTTTTTATCTTTCATTGAATTCTAGGTTCACCATCAAAAGAATTCGGTGTACGAGTATCGGATCAATTAAATGCATTACGTTCATTACTTGAAACTCGTCTCACACATCACGATGAAATTAAATCAGAGAAAAAAGATCTAAACCCGATTGATTCATCACCGGGCATATTTGCTCGAGAATTTCTTCAATCCCTTCGGCAATCATCATTCAAAACTAATTCAAGAGAGTTCACTACTAATTTTCTTGATGATGATCAAGAAGTTGAACAAAATTTTAATACAGATAATAGTGAAAAAAATGGAAAACTACAACAATATGATGGAGATGCTGTATCATCAACAACAACAACAACATCGTCAAATCAACACGGATATTCATCAATACATAGCCATCATTTTGAACAAATAATACATAGGAATTTGTCAGCTCTTTCGAATGAGCTTAATCAAGCAAAAGTTAATTTAAGTGTAGCATCTTCATCGACATCAACAATTACGTCGAATCTTGCAGCTAAAATTGATACACGTAAGTAAAATATTGGCTATAATGTGTTTTTTCCCTCTTCTACTTAAAATTCTAATGGTACGTTTAAGTAGAAGGCCGAAATTTATCCAGTCAAGCTGATGATATTCATTCACATCAGTTAGTTAATAAAAATCATCAAGTAGTGAATGATACAAAAGATACTCGTGAAAATGCTAGTAATCCAACAAGCGATAGTGAACGCACATCACAAGTAAATTCAACATTACAAAATCCATTTGCGGGAACGTCATCTGGTGGCTCAAGTTCCAATGAATCTCGATCACGTTCGCCTATTCTCATTCCACCATTTAGTACATATGATATAACTACTAATACAAATAATTATCATGATAATTTATTAGATACTGGTAAAGGTAATTCATTCATGGCAGGTTCTTCATTCGATGCATTATTGAACAGTCTTAAAACAATGCGTGAAAAAGAACTCGGACTCGTTGTTCCTACCGGCGATGATAAACTCATTCCTGTTGCCGATTAGTTCTTTTGTGTGTGTTACTCCAAACAGTGTTTGATTGTTTTTTTTGATTTAAAATAATCTTTTAGAAAATTAGTTTATGCTTAGTTTTATGAAAAATTCTTCTTTTTCTTATTTATTTGGATGGTTATTTTAGCACGTTGAAATCTAACTCACATTTTTTTTTATACATCTTTCGTTTTGCTGTGTTGTGTGCTGTTTTTATGAATTAGTAGTTTTTGAAAATGATATAAAAAAATAAATCTTAGAACTTTATTATTCAAAAGTAAATGTGCTTTGATATTATGATAATCAATGTTTGATGTAAACTCTTCGATGAAATTTTTTAATTTTATTCTGATCTTAGAAGTTATACTTGATAAATATTTAAAAAGACGTGAGGAAAAAAGATTGATTTCTCGAGATGCATACTTTCTTAAATGTCAAACTCTAGCAGAAAATGTCCGAAAGTAAGTTCGGTTGAATTGAATCATATACTATTGAAGAATCTAATGGATATGAATAATTTGTTGCAGGCATAATATTGTCATTCTGATTTTTGACTATGACATAGTATATTTCAACAAAAAATACTAACGATTATAATAATACTGTTTATTTTAACTTAATATTCATAATTTAGTTTAATTTATAGAAATACCAATGATTATTAGTGACTTATGCTTGATGAAATATGATCTAAAAGCATTGCTGAATTATATTTAGAATAAAAATTTATACGCCTTCTCGTCTCCATCACAGAGCGTGACAAATGTTGTTGATATACAATTAGAATCCCATTTAAATAAAGTTTCATTCTAATAAATGAACTTTTTCGTATTTGTACTTCAGAAGAATGAAGTATCAGAACAGTAAAGAAATGTATTCTAGTTCAATCGAATAAAATAATCTTTTTTTTTCTTTTTGTATGATTTTGTTTTTGGAAGAAATGTCTGAAATCCTATATTACGAAGCAAATAATTTGAATTCAAGGACAATCTGTTGTTATTTTTGTTTGTATCTCTAAACTAATAGTTTGGTAATTTGATAGAATAAATTCTTATCATGTAACGTAAAGTAAGAATTGATTCCTTTTTGTATTCGCTTCATTTGTTCGAGTACAAAAGTTCACCATGCTTAATAATCATCCATCGCAGCTAGACACCATTCCAACATCAACGAATCAATTTCATTTAAAAGCTATTGTTTATGTTCTAGTAATCATTTTTGGTTTGGGTACATGGACAAATTTAGGTGGCCTGTGGGTTGAATTGCCGATTATCGTTCCAATTTTACCGGAATCGTGGCAATTACCAGCAAAATTGATTTTAATTATTAATGCAGCTAATATTTTTCCAATTATTTTTGTTTTCGCTTCAATTATTTTTAAACTAAACACTTCAATATTTGAGATTCCCGTCAATTACATTATTTTACTTACTAGTACTGCATTGGCTATTGCATTTGCCTGCTTATGGAATAAAACAGAATATCTGTTTGGCACAAACCAAAGCATTTATTTAATGTATCTATGTTTTTTCTCAGCTGTAGGCGATTGTTTGTCGTCAACAACATTTATTCCATTTTTACATCGATATGAACCATTTTATTTAAATGCATATTTTACTGGTGAAGCACTAACTGCTCTTCTCCCAGCATTGCTAGGTATTATTCAAGGTATTGGAAAATCGGAATGTACAATGTTGGATAGTAAAATAAATGGAACATTCATTCAAGTTTATCGTCCACCTCGATTTTCTGTTCGAACTTATTTTTTAATATTGAGCTCATTACCGATCGCTGCATTTCTTGCATTTTCAGGTCTTTATCGGATGAAAACAGGTCGCATGGAAAAGAAAATATCGATAAAAAAATCCAAACACCATCAATCTCGTGTATTTATTCTAATGGATAATAATATAGAAGATATGCATGCTATTCAAAATACGATTAAAACTATAAATAAAATTGAAAATCAACTAGAAAATAACAAAAAGAAAAATCAATGGACAACAATTATTACATCTGAAACAGTAATATATTTATTTGTTACTTTTCAACAAAGTATGATGATATATGGAATATGTCCAGGTTTAACAACATTTTCGTTAAATGCCTACAGTGCAACAACATTCCATTATACAATTATAGCAAGTACGATAGAAAAATTATTAACACAGAAATTTCATTGTTTCTTCTATAAGATTCATTTGCTTGTCCATTAATGACATTAGTTGGTACATTTATTCCAGAAGTATCGTCAAAAACTATCGGTGCTTTTTTAATAACTCATATTGGACTGTTCGTATATATCGTTCTAACAGTATGATGATCTATTTATTGTATTGAAAAGAAAAAATATATGACTAATTCTTAGGCTAAAATGTCACCTTGTCCTCCGTTAGTGAGCACAATACTGGGTCCCGCGATTATCGTAAGTAGAGTGCATTAAAAAAAATTTGATTTAACATGAAAAATATTTTGCTTTAGTTTTTTGTGTGGATTCTCATTCAACTAATTGGCTCTTATATACGTATTTTAATGGGAAATTATTTTAGGAAGACGAAAGATCATCGTGGTCTCGTATGGTTTAGTTTAGCAACGCAAACAGGTGCATTGTTCGGCTCATTGACTATGTTTATTCTTACAATTAACGTTCAATTATTCAAAGAACGAAATATTTGTGATAACGCATCACAATGCTTTTAAAATAGAAATGAAAAATTTTCTAGAAATTTTTGTTGGAAAAAAAATATTCGTTGCATACATCTTATATTTCAATGAGCCAAAAGAAATTAATAAAAAGATTCAAATTTTTCTCTTTCTTTTCCTTTTGCAACCTGATACAGCAACAAATGTCAATGAAGAATGCCGATCGTATATGTTGTGGTCAAAATTCAAATCCAGTCAAATTTAAAATTTGTCCAGGCAAAATTCAAATTAGAATTTTGTTGAATGTAATCCCATGCAAAATTCTAATTTCGATTTTGACTAGACGAAATCGAAGTTAGAATCTTTTTAGTGAAAATCAAAATTAGAATTTTTTTAGTCAAAAGTGAAATTAGAATTTTGACTGGGATTTTGTTGGACAAAATTCTAATTTGACTTTTGCCCGGGCAAATTTTTAATTCGACTGGATTTGGATTTTGACCACAACATATATATGTTAGCGTCCAAAATGAGATTACGTCGAACCTCAGATTGGCCTAGGCGAATCTCGAATCCGAGATTGAACGCGTCCAATGTCGGATTGAGGGGAAATTTAACATTAAAACGTGAATTAGTCTGTACATCAGTATAGGATTCAAATTCTTATTGATGAATTATGATCAGGGTGACCCACACCCTCACCCTCAAGATTGAAAAGTGTCCATAACTCCTCGAGTCTTTAATTTATTCGTTTATTGATAATTACGTTGCCCGATATGGTGATACCTCATCGAAGTCCATAAGTAGAAAATCGAGTCCTACACCGATGTACAGACTAATTCACGTTTTAATGTTAAATTTCCGCTCAATCCGACATTGGACGCGTTCAATCTCGGATTCGAGATTCGCCTAGGCCAATCTGAGATTGGACGTAATCTCAGTTTGGACGCTAATATATATATATATATATAGATATAGATATAGCTATTAATTCAATGAGAAAGTTTTGCCAACCTTTTTATATAAGTCAGACTTTTCGAGTGCTCCTTACTAGAATCAACTGCTGCTTACTATTTTTTTTTCATGCATTTATGATTGTATGCACACATTCGAATTGAAAATTTTCTTTATTTTGGAGCGCATGTGCGTTTTAGTATTGACATCGTTCGTTCGTTCGTTCGTTCGTTCTGCAATAGGCATTTAAAAAGCTGTCATCTTATCATCAACACCGATAATAGAAGTGTGGTGTGTGGCAATAGTGACGTAAATTGAGAATTGCCAGTCGCATACGTCACGACATAGCTAGTTGAGTTGGATAGAGTAAAAGCGAAATTTCCGGTAGATACTTTTAAATAGTTTTAATTGCCGACAAAAATGGGAAATAAAAATGGCTCATCGGAAACATTATCGAACGAAACAATAACTTTACTTATGCAAAAAACTGGTAAGCCTATTTTCGTTTTATTCTTTTTTTCATTTAGGAGAAACTCAACGAATGCATACGAATTTTGTTTATTTCGAGATATCGATGAATCATTCTTTATAATGAAAAAAAAAATAGATGCATAATAAAATCAGAAATTCAATCAAGATCAAATTCTATGAGTATTTTATATTTAAATTGCGAATGTAGTAAAAATAGCATATTCTAATGTATCTAGTTATAAAATAAATTTTTGATGTGATAATTCATCTGCTAGTAAATAATGAATCTTCATATTCAATTTGAAAGTAAAAATCTAAATTACAATAAATTAATAGTTATTATGACCTATAAAAAAATTACTTGCTAAAAGAATAATTATAAATTTTACTTTTAGGCATGCCAAAGTATGAAGTAGAATTATGGTACAAAGCAATATCAGTATGATAGAAAATAATATCAATAAAAATTTCTGTATTCTTATTTTCTAGTAGGATCGATCTTCAAAAGGAACATTGTCTAAGAAACAAATGATATCTATTTATAAGGATATGAGTGATCTGGATTCAACACGTATAAGTGACGTAGTTGATGCATTAGAGAAAGTTTTCGATGAAGACAATAGCGGTAGTGTTGGTATGTAGTCTATCTTTATAATTATCTATTTAATAAATATTATCACATAGATGTAAATGAATTCATGCGAGGTTTTATATTAACAACTAAAGGTGATTTAGAATCAAAAATTGATTATACATTTCGATTATATGATGAAAATAATGATAATAAGATATCTGGTGAAGAAATTAGAAAAATGGCAAACGTAATTGCGAAAATGAAAAGAAAAAAAATTGTTGCAATAAAATTTCCCTTTTATCTTTCTTTAGGCAATAACACGTATGCTGGGTGGCAATGGAACAGGAAGTGATGAAGCATGTTGTGCTATAATTCATCAATTTCTTAAACAATTTACTGGCAATCATAATGGTGTTATTCATAGACATGATTTTATAGAAACGGTAATGCAAAATAGAGAATTGTTATCTGTACTTTCACCGTTTTATGGTATTGATTAGAAAAATAAAAATGTCATTGTATTTTTTTCTTGTATCTACTGTATCTTGGTGGCGTTAAAAGCATAATAAATTCGGCTTTTGTTTCATTTTAATGCTTTTGATAATGTTTTGACTGCTCTTGTAAATTCATTTTATGATTACCGTTCTAGTTTCTGCTACTCAACATCATTATCATTGAGTTCAATCGTACAAGGAAATGTTGAAAAATTAAACAAGATTTAATTTTCATTAAATAGAATTAAAATATATGACTTATAATATAAAACTTTAGGCCAAACTACTGAAATCATCTAATCCAAAGTACGTGATTTAAATATTGTAACGGACAAAAAGAGGATTGTTTGCTGTAATCAAATAATCGCTTCTTAAAAATTTCTGTGTATAATAAAAATGGCTTGAAATGAATCAAAGAGAAACAAATACTTTTTTCTCATAAAAAATCATAAACTGATAACTATTAAGTATATGGTTATGGCAATTGATATTCATTCGAAAAGATACTTCAACTATGAAGCTTAAGTTTCAGTAGAAAACAATCAAAATGTCTGAATTTCTATCTATCTATAGATTTTTGGCGTGATCTGATTTTTTTTTTCTAATATGCTTTGAGACAAACTCTGAAGCATTCTAATAAGATGTAGATTTATCTATTGTTTAGATTGCTTTCTCAAAGTTCCATTCGTACATTCGTTAAACTAAAGCCTACTTTGAGAACAATAATAATTCTCTTCGAACTGATGTAAAAATGATATGGTTGCGTAAAAAATCATGTGATAAATCATCGGTTTTGCTTTTAACGAAATTCAGTATTTTTCATCTTTCAACTGAAATTGAAGTCTTAACTACAACAGCTTCAACCTGTATCATTATTAGCAACATTATCTTCATGGCCGTCTCATTTTCCAAAGATTATGTTCTAAGAAGTCAAAAGTTTTCTCTCGTATAAAAATCATATAAACTGATGCATGGGATACGAAACTAGGTTTGTTCAAGTGAAGTTTTTTCATTAAAGATTAACTAAAAATAAAAAAATGACTCAATTTTTGTTTGACTTAATTTGGTGACGATTATGCAAAAATCTTAGATTGATCAATGTTATAACCTTTAGTTAATTGAGTTTTTAGATCACAGAAGATTATTCTGTGGCTTACGATTAGAGATGTCAGCCGTACGGCTGAGCCGCCGCTGCGAAAAACAAGTTTAGCCGTTGCGCCGCTGCAAGAGATAAAAATTTTTGATAATGCCATCCGTCGCCGCTGACATCAACACATATGCGATCGAATCGAACATTTTTTTTTAATTTTCATCAGTGAATTTTTAACTCAGCCGTCGCCGTCACATAAGGACTTGCAAATATCAGCCGCCGCTGAAGGCATTACTCATTCAAATAACGAGCCGCTGGAAATCTTCAAAAATTGAAAATGGTTCCCCGCCGCTGTCGTTCAACCCTTCAGCTGACACCCCTACTTATGATAAATAGAGAATGTGATATTTCACACGGAAACTAGTCTATATACTTGTTTCTAATTTATTTATTGGTACTCCACTAGTATGCCATTATCACTGTTACGTACAAATTACTAAGTATGAATGATCGATACATTTAAAGAATCATAATTGATTGTAAATTCATTTTTTCATATCTTATATTTTCTTATAAAAGTATAAAAATCATTTATATTATTACAAGCGCTGATCGTAAAATAATCATATGAAGCAAGCTATTTAGTAAAAGAAAAAGTTGAAAATTCCTAACAATAAATATATCACAGGATAAAGGTTGTAGTTTAACGATCTTGCATATCTGATTGCACCGGTTTACTCTTAAGAAGAAAAAGAAAATGTCTAGAGAAAATCATCTTTTTTTACGCTTTTCTTGGTTTCACTTGAAAAAGGTAGTCGTTGTCATATTTAGATGATGATTGTTTTCCTAGAATATTTATCAGAAAACAATATCCTATCATTTTAGATAGCGGTAAGTTAAATATATGATACATTCATTTTGTTGAGTGCTTTTAAAAATGAATGAGAAGATAGATTTTGTCAACATCTAATAAAAAACTACTATTTCAGATTTGTTGATTAAAAAAAATATTGTTAATAATAAGTTTAACTGTATCAAAACTTAGAGTTGCTCTTGTTCCTTCGAAAAAATAGCATCGATATATAATCTTTGTCATGTCAGTCCCTTTTGTAACATGTGATATACAAGAACTATGAAATTATACGAGTAGAATCTACGATTATCGCAATTCTACGTATGGAATGCGGCAGGATTAGACAAGCAATATAAAAGTATTCTCTGAAATCATTTTGATATTAGATTTAATATGCCATTCTTAACGTTTATTTTTTTACACTGGTTCAATGAGAAATATTACAATTAAGATTTTTCATTAACACGATATTATTAAATTCCAAGTTAAAAATGGAAGCATATAATTTTAAATCTTCTTATTGACATTAGACTTAAATGTGTCCTATTTTATATTTGACATTCATAGGAATTGTCTCTAACTGTTTTCTACTATAACATCACATTGTTCAAGACAAATGTTTAGTTAACCCTTTCCGACCCGCTGTTTGGAAATTGCCGTACCCCCCTAGAGGAAACTGTTGCCATATGGCAACACCCGGTCGGAAAGGGTTAAATAATTTAACTATTTAAGATATACATCGTTGTATTCAATTTAGTTCAATTAACTATAATTTTATTAGTACTCATTTAACTGAAAAAAATATATCATTCGGTAAAAATTACGACAAGAGTATTTGAAGTCAAATATTAAATCAATAAACAAACAAAACGATTTAAATATTTCTTTTGTTGTTGTTTTCGTTGTTGCTTTATCCTTTATATATATTCGTGATTAGAAACTATTTACTTTTCTCAATCTCGTCTTTGTGTATTTTGAGATCAATTAGTACAAAAGGCATTAAAGTGATCAAAAGAGAGCATGCTTTTTTTTAAACTCAATTAAGCACTATTTGTACAAATGAATTAATGGTACAGCTCGTGTCAAATCCATATTCGTTCTCGACACCAATAGCGATCATGTTCAAATTAAAATAGATTGTATTGTAAAGGAAAATAACAACAGCATGTTATCCATTCAATTGAGAGGGTAAGTTAGACTGTGATGATGATGATCATGATGATAATGATGAATAGAAATCAAAGCGTCATCTAAATGTTGAAAATATTTTACTGAGTACTTGAAAAGAACAATAATAATATCATACAAATTTTCTTACTCGTCTTAAAAGTATAAGCTAACACTATCCATTTATTGTCTGTTCTATGTGTGCAGATGAAAAAACAACTGAGTGACTCATGACGAAATTCAATTAGATATATAAATGTCGTAGCTAGTCTGTCATCACGATATATCTAATAGATGTGTGTCTAATTGTTTTCCTTGAAGAAAGATATTTTTCTGTCATGTAAAGTTAATTCGATAGTGAGACATCGAATAGATAAATTCTATTCGAGGTATGTTGCTTTGAATAGTTAGGATAGTTTCTGTTTATCGATAAATGAAAATTGACTCTCGCTTTCATGTTGAACAAGTAAAATTCAAATATTGACATTACACGATCTAGTATGAATGACGATGAAATTTTTTGTTTTGTTTGTCACTACCTACAAATTTTCTTTTGATGAAGCAAGATGTTGTTCAAATATTCGAAGAAGTAACGAGAACATCAATGCTAATAATTATTCCGAGAAGATTACATCACTATTCTGACAATAATTCTCAGATGTGTATTCTCATACTTTGTTTCTCATCCTTATATCATGACTAAGAAATATATGATTAATTAGAGATGCTTGTATCCATGTGTGTAAATGTTTCATGATCCTTGAGAAAGGTGAGATCTTTTATAATATAATTTTCCTTAGACTATCTGACTGTTTTTTTCTTGTGAACATTACTAAGTATTAAGGATAATGATAACTTCCGTTAAGGATAATGATAACTTCCGTTGATCATTCTGCAATATAATTTTCTAGATGTAAATTTATTTAAAAGCAGTTCATTTTTGTTAGTCTAATAGTTTTATGAGTCATGACATTTCTATCACATTTTTATGTGTGAAATCGATGTAAGAATAACCAAATGTTTAACTTAATAAAATATCTCGACTTTTTTTTCTTTGTTTATATCGTTATTTTTAAGTATAAAATGAAAAGAGATTTCTCTTGTCTAATTTATTTTACAAGTAAGAAAACTATCTTTCAGGTTTTTCTTCAATTTTTTTCCATTAACGATAATTTGGGGTTATGTTCATATAGAAAATAAAATGGAATTCATATAGCTCGTATTTCTGAAAATTTAGCTCGATGAGAAACGTCATGATTCCATTCAACATTATCATGACATATATTTATATACAGTAGACTAGAACAAAAAAGAAGAAGTGTGTTAGTAGGACAAGAAATTAATCATTCATTCAATCGATTTTTTTTTCTTAAAAGAAACGATATTTACTCTCTAACCGGTCGGCATACAAATTTGAATTGAATGCATGGCATCCATAGACACACTTGTTCATCGATCGTGTTGTTATTATCTTTAGGGCTTTATTGACAGTCTGATCTATGAGCAACACTGATTGAAAGAAAATAAATGTGTTAATCGTTGATATCGAAAACGTTGCTTGATGTTATTTTTAAATATTTCTTTTAATTAGCACGAGTATGAGAACTATGAAATTATCTTAGATAAATGCACATATTTTGACAGAGTAGAATTTGTTTCATCTTAGTGATTATATCTTTTCGTTTTCACTTCACTGAGAGAACATCTGTTTGTTTCTTTACATATTTGACAAGAGGGTCAAATGAGAAGTTAAGTATGATCCTAATAGGATGTTGTTCTTTTTTTTTATCAACTCATACACTCTTGATGTATTCGTGTGAAAATGTATCGTGTATTAGAATTGCTTTTTTTTTCTATTGTTAAATTTTATTTCTCTGTCGAATATTTTGTTATATTGATACATTTATATATGTTTAGACATAAAGAACACAATATCTAAATATTTCAACATGCATTACTATTTCTATTTATTTCTTATTCCAATTATTTATGCAAACGATTGTGAAGAAATTTGTAATATAACATTAAGTGTTATGGAAAATACATCAACAGAACGATTACAATGGAATTTAATGGATTTAATTTATAATCGAACATTATCGTTTGAAAATTTTCAATTCTCATTATCAAATCCATCAGATTATTTCGAAATTGAATTTAAAATTTTAAAATTTCGTTTAACAGAATTAGATCGTGAGACAATTTGTAAGAAAAGTTTCTTAAACGATGAATGTTCGTTACAATTACAAATATTTACTCAAACATCATTTTTAATTATATTTAAAATGATTATCTTAGATGAGAATGATTGGAAACCTTTCTTTAATCAAGACTATATTCATTTAAATATACGAGAAAATCTGCCAACTTATCATCGTATTCAATTACCTAGCGCCTATGATGATGATTCAATCCAGTATGATATTGATCATTATGAAATTTTTAATAATACCGATGAAATAGAAAATATATTTCAATTAGAAAGATCTCATGATGAATTAAAATTAAAATTATTAAAAAAATTAAATTGTGAATTGAAAAATAATTATCAGTTATATATTATTGCCATAGACAAAGGTGGTTTGAGGTCTAATATTCTGTAAGTCATGTTTGCCGTAAATTTATTGAGATATCTATAGTGTAGAATTCAAATATTCTTTTTAGTTAAGTTTTAATCAATGTTATTCATCTTTTAATCGTAGTGTTTTTGTCTTGGAAAATCTATTCTCTTTTCCTTTTATAAAGCTAAAAATCGTTTTCTGTGTATTGTCAGTCACTACGAAAACATAGGAATAAATACAAATTAACGAACATATTTCTTTGAAGGTCAGATTGGATTCACAAATGAAATGTCAGTAAGATTAGTAAAAGCGTCGGTCCCTATCTACTTTAGGCGGCGACTTGCAATCATTTGTTTTACTGCCTTTTTTTACTACACTTTTTAGACAAAGAGAAAAATCAATGAATACGATTTCCATGTAGGACTTGATCGATAGACAGGTCGAATAAGATGCAGAGTAATTTGCTAGGTTTCACACGAAAATAATTGTTTTCTTCATAAAACTATTAAATAAACAGATTATGATTACTTGCTATAGATATGATATTAAAATCGAATTTATTAAAATATTCAATACTACTGTGAAAAAAGGTTTTTTCAGTAGAAGCGTTCGGAATATTATCTGGTTGCCATAGATCTATCGTACTTGACAATGTTTCTCTGCATTTGACTAAATCACAATCAAAAATGTGTTGAAACAATTCTGTACAGATCCATAAAAATAAATTCTGTTAGTCTTTCGTCGATCACACCAAGGCAATCTTGTACGTCGAATTACAGCTCAAACGAAACATATTATTCTATGCTGCTTCCTAGTAAACGAATGTTTGAATAGTTGTATGGAACTGATAGATAGCTTATTAAGAGTATGAATAGACAAACTTATCTTTACCTGTCCAAAGAAATAATGTTTTTCTTTAAATGCATTTCTTTAACATTACTTTTTTTTTATCTACATTCAAATAACAAAAGAAGACATAGCTATATTGTATCCCGAAGAAAATGACTGTTGACTTAAATCATCCTAGTTCTCCTAAATATTAATTAAAGATTGCTCCTTTTTGTGTACTCACTTTTTGTGAGTACACTCTAGATTCGGTCAGTGTGTCCGTCCGTTAACACGATAACTTTTGAAAGCCTCATCCAATTGTCATGAAATTTTGTACGCAGAATGATCTCATCAATATCTCAGTCGAGTTCGAAGATGAGAGGGATCCGTCAAGAAATGCCTGAGTTATCGAAAAAATTGTCATTATTGACCAGACCATTCCTGACGAGGGTGTGTGTATGTGTGTGTGGGTGTTTTTCAAAAAAAGGATTTTTCTCAGAATTATTCACGACATATATAAATCGACTCAGTTTTTGAAGTACACATAACGATCGGATGCAAATATGATGTTTCCGCATTTATTTATTTTTGAAAACAAAAATGCATTGATAGTTAACCCTTTAAAGAAGTTAAGCTAAATTTTATGTTAACTAAACAGAGTATATCATTTTAATTCTTTTTTTTCCCTCTCTTTAGACATGTTAATATTACTGTAGGAGATTTAAACGAATATCAACCACGTTTTAGTCAAAGATTTTATCATAAACGTATACCAGAAAATATTTCGATAACAAATTCTTCGTCATCTTCAATACTTCAAATAATTGCAACAGACGATGATTGTTCTGATGAAACAATCCTTTATTCGATTCAAAATAATGATATTCCCAAAGATTTATTTCCATTTGAAATAGACAAATATACTGGTTTGATCCGAGTTAAACAACAACTTGATTATGAAACAATGCAAACATATCGTTTTCGTGTTCGAGCATCAAATCTCGATGGAATAACATCGAGTATGGTACCGATTATCATTGATATATTAGATATCAATGATAATCGTCCATCAATACAAATAAATATTCTTAATGAATATAAATTCAATGAAAACAATGATAATTTTTTCATTCATATCAATGAAAATATTCGTTTAGGACAAGTGATTGGTACTATTTTAATACGTGACGTAGATTCAACAATTACTAATCATCATTTATCATTAGAAATTCTTTCATGTTTACCATCGACATTATCGTGTCCGATTGAATTAGATTCCGGAATGAAAAATAGTTCATTTAGTTCAACTACTTATCTCATACGAACATCGAGACTATTGGATAGAGAAATAGGCGATGAAAAATTTATTATCATGCTTGAAGCAAGTAAGTCAATAGAACAAGAAATTTAAAAAAGAGCAATAGAAATTTTTTAAATTTTATTCAAGGAGATTATGGAAATCCATCATTGAATAGTCAACGTCATTTTGTAGTGAATATCAATGATGAAAATGATTGTGTGCCAAAATTCACACAATTAAATTATCAATTTCGATTATCTAATCTATCGCCAAGTGGCTCTTTTATTGGTCAAGTTCATGCTTATGATAATGATTATTCTCCAAACTTTCGTCTCATTCAATATCAATTTTTAGAAGATGATTTTCAGGATATCATTAATATTGATGTTCACAATGGAAGTCTATTTTTAGTCACTCCATTGTTAACAGAGATCACGCTTAATGTAACTGTCAGAGCTACTGATCAACTTAATAATTCATTATATGACCAAGCTAATATTCAAATCCAACTGCTTGATGAAACAAAATGTTTACCGATGTTTCGCCAAACTATCTATGTGTTTAATACAACTGAACATCAAATAATACCTTATGAAATAGGTAAAAATGTGTGAGATATTTTTGTTTTGTTTTGTTTGGAATACTGTATCGTTTGAAGAAGAAAAAGCGAAGCAGTTACTTGAAACCGGGCTTACACTGATTAAGATGATAAAAATTTCTACATATTGTATTGCCTTTTTCAGTTTTCCCATCATATGTACATTATGAAATTATAATTACAGAAGTCTCATGATCCGAATTTATTGTTGATGCAATTTGATCAAGTTTTCGTTTGAGATCAGACTTCGATTCCGATATGTTATAGGCTCGGCAATGTCCATCAAATATAAATAATGTAGTAACAATGAGTTTTTTCATTTTCTTTATCGTTGCTTTTCGTATAAAAAAATATGAGTCTACTCTTTGAACCGAACATGTATACAGAAATATATTTAACATATATTATGTTTATTAGAGATTGTTTTGAGTTCACAGTCGTCAACAGAAGGATTTTCGAATATTGAATAGTTTCTATTTCTACTAAGATGCAAAAACTTAATTTTTCTATTTCGAAGAAATGAGTTGTATCCAATCATATCAACTCATTTTTATAGAAGTTTTAATATTTATCTAAAATTATAATTCATACTTTAATTATTTCAAAATCTAGGCCGAGTTAATATTGATAGCTGTCTTATGGCATCAATAACAATTAATTATCATCTGGTCAATGAAAATTTATTATCAACATTTCCATTTTCAATGGATACTCATACTGGTATTATAAAAGTTATTCGTGAATTAGACCGAGAAATCAGATCCTTCTATAAATTTCGTATTCGTTCATTTCATTCGAAAACGCAAGAATCAAGTGAAACAGAAATTCATATAAATATTCTTGATGATAATGATCATTATCCTGTATTTGATCATGTACATGAAGAATATGTTTATATATCAACAGATCATCAACAAACTAATAGAATATTTATTTCACATATTCATGCTACAGATGCTGACGCAGATTTAAATGGTGTTGTTAATTATTATTTTACAAATAAGAATCATTATGAACATTTTCATTTATACCCGAATGGTTCTATTGTCTTATATAATCTAAATGATATTCATTTACCAATTCGTCTTGAAATCTATGCACGTGATCAAGGTTATCCAAGACCACTAAACTCCAAAGAAAGCATTTTTATTTATGTATGTGATACATTAAAACGAAATGAATGTCCAAAAAATCAATTACCAAATAAGTTGAGAAAAAATGTTTACATTAGTTCATTGTTCACAATGATATCTGTTGTTTTCACTTTATTTATTTTAATCTCATGCGTTCTTTGGAATTTATTTCTTAAAAAAAAATTAAAAAAAGAAGAAAAGAATAATTCCTGTAGTTATCAAGTTGAAGCAAGAAAAAACTTAAGTTAGTAACTTCGAAATGATATATATATACTTTTTCTTTGTAATTTTTCATTCTTTATTTTTTAGTCATTTCCGACAGTCTTCATGATCTATCACCAATAATTCGTGGAAATCGTCGTTTGAAATATGTTGTTGTGTAAAAATCGATCTTCTATTATATCCGGTGGTTTTTTTTAAATGCAAATATAACTAGTGCTGAAAGGATATGAAAATTTATCGTGTCATATATTCACCTTTATCTAAACAGTGTGTGTTGTGTTCTTAGTTTTTTTCTGTTATTTCGTAGTGAACTGTTCTTAGATCAATTTTTAAAACTGATTCATGACTAAGCTTCTTTAAATATTAGGTATGAATCATTGAAATCACCATTTTTGTTTTTTATTCAGGCTAATATTTATGATTATGATAGTTACTAAGAATAGTTCATATTAGGTGTAGAAAAAGATATCTACGACATTAATTAGATACAGATGAAAAATCTGAAGACACATTTTAATTAACAGATGAACAGTTTCCTATGATGAAGTTGCCTTTAAACAATTGAATGTCATGAAAATTTAAGAAGAAAATAAATTCTAAATCTTATGAGATCTAAATTTGGTTTGATATCGAGATTTTTCCATTGTGTATTACACAATCAAAATAAAATAAAATAATACTCTAAATTAAAATACATCTGTTAATGTGTTTTTTCTTTCACCCAATTAGAATGTTCTAATCATCGCAACAAACGATGACACTACCGAGTCAAATATGACTGATGTGGGATTTATTTTTTATTTTAAATTATACAATATCATTGGTAAAATCATCTCGTGGTTAAACGCATCCTCTTTCAAACTATTCAGCAGTATAGCTTCAAAACAAAAATATGAGTGAAATTAGTTATTTCTGTCTGACCAATAATAGCTCTTTTTGTATGAAAAGCTTTTAATTGACTATTTTTCTTATCATCTGACTATGTGAAATGAAATAAAAAGATTCTCAATAATACATTCACACAGCGGTTCGTTCTCATCACTCCTCCTCTATATCTACGTGTCAATATACGCATATATATATATATATACACAGATTTAAATATTAAAGTGATTTTTTTCAATAGAAAAAATTGATAGTGAGGCTTCATATTGCACTTTGTTCTCGATTTGTTAACAACAAATAATCATGGTATTTTTCAAAATGATTCGAATCGTTGATGCCAGTGAAAAATATGGTGAGGGTCAACAAATGATTGTAGCTGCTGAACCTGTTGCTGCTGGTGAAAAAATTTGGTGGTGCTCTTGCAGTGATGATGGCTTTGTTTTGTCACGCGATGAAATTCTTCATTTGATTGAACTTCAACCTCATTTAAGAAATTTTCTTTGTTGGTATTCACATATGGTACTTCATCTTCATTATTTTTTTTTCGTTCTTTAATGACTATCTTTATTTTCTTTTATTTACATAAGACTGAAGATGATATGTATGTAATACCGCGTACATTTGCTACGCAACAAGATGATGATGATGAATGCGTTTTATTTAATCATTCATGTGAACCCAACTGCGGTTTTGATTCCGATTATGGACAAACTATTGTAGCTTTGCGATCCATTAGTATTGGTGAAGAATTGACATATGATTACAGTTTTCTTGAAACTGAATCATCATTAATTCGTGGTCTAGTATGCGAATGTAATACACCATCATGTGTTGGTACACTCATGTTTGATCGATATCGTGATGAAGAATTTCAAAAACGTTTTTATTTATATATGTCTCCGTATTTACAAAGACGTGTACGAGAATTAAAAACCAAATGGTATTCAACAAAATGTTTTACACGTTCGGCAACAGATGAAAAAAGAAAATCTTTACATGCATTGGAATGGATACAAGCTGGAGAAATTGTTGCCCGTTTTTCAGGACCCATCGATATTGATAATCATTTTATAACAAAAGCTAGCGAATTTAAAGCAACATGCATGGTTGATGAACATAAACAAGTTATTGCTTTATATGATTTACCACCACAATCAGAAATTACTTTGAATTATCATGGAAAACTGTAAGTGATTTTTTTATTCGAATATAAATATTGAATTATTATCAATATCTTTTTCTTTCTTTCTTTCGTTTGAAGGTTGTAACGAAGACTAGGTGTGTGTTTTATCACTTATTAGATTAATCGTATACATTTTATTTTATATTTGCTCGACGATATGTTACATGAGCTGAGCTGCGTTCGGTGATGGTAGTTACATTAGCACAAGAATTTATTCTTCGTATCAAATCAAATGTCTACTCTCCTAATGAGAAAGAACATTCTAAAGATGTATCTATGTATTTTCTTTGTTTTTGGTTCGTGATTGAGTTTTTTAAAATTACAAAAAGAGAAATATATAAGTGAATTATCCAATGATAATCAAAGAGAGAATTAGATGGAATCATTATTCTATTTGGCAACTTTTTTCTAAATACTAACATTTTAGTTATTGTCTGATTTCTACAAACGGTATCAGGTCTTTTTCTATGAATGAATTTTATCCGGCTCTATGAACTACCCAAAGCTAGTTTCTGTATTTAAAGAGAACTTCATGTGCATGACTAGGAAGTCTATAATACTGGATTGTTGTAAGCTAATAATATAAGAAAATCATGAACGAATAAGGAGATTTAATATAAAAAAAAAACTAAAGCAAGAAGGTAAACGATGCGCAATGACACTCGTTATTCCATTGCTTCATATTTCACATCTCTTCATGTATTTTCAATTTTCTAAATAATTGCATGACAATCTTTCTAGTATTTAATATTCATTTGTTTTTGGTTTCATGAATTCCCATCTATGTATTGACATCAGTAATCAAATTAATTATAGGAATAAAAAAATGTAATTTTTGTTATTAATATGTCAATAAGGTAGAGTCCTGCGGGAACAAATTTTATTGTTCCCGTTCGCATGAAAATAATTTTGTTCCCGCTCCCGTGTTCCCGTTCCCATAATGCATTTGTAACTTCTATGGCCATTTTATTGTGTTTGAATAAAAGGCCGGTTTTGTGCTCCATGCTGGATGACCGTGACATCAGGCGTTTCGTAATGTCTCATGGGATATATTTAGAATAACTTTACGATTGGATATTCGTCTGATGAATCACACAGCCAGATTTCTCACTTACAGCCAATTTACTCTTTCGTTGAGCTTTATATATACCAAATTTGATACATGTCAACAAAAAGTCACCTAATACTTCTGTAGAGCGTCTATTTTCAGATAGTGGAAATACTATTCCAAGTCGTCGTACACGTTTAGATGCAAATAAAGCGAATCAGTTGTTATTTATTCGTCGAAACCTATCAGCATTAAGAGAAATATTTCCACCATCTATCGAACAATCACAAAAACGAAAACCTGATTTTACCTCCTCAACAGAACCAACAAAAAAAACAAAAATATTCGCAAATAGAAGACAATTGTGCTACCATTTTGAATGATAATCTCGGTAATACTGATTCCAACGATGACGATGACTATGATAGTATAAAGAATAATGATGATGATGATTTGGTTATAATTTAATGACGCGTCAATAAACTTTTCTTTTTTGGATACATATTTGTATTTTTTCTGTTAATTACATATCAAACGGCTAATGCAGATAAAAGAGTATTCTATAAATATTTATGTATTTCAACTTATATACGTAGATCTGATAAAAAAACTTTCGAGAATGCCAATTTATAATGCTGTTCTCGTGCAAAAGCCTTCACGGGAAATAACACCTGTTAGCTATGAAATTCATTCGTTATGATAATAACGTAACATAAATGACTGATTATGTCGTGCTAAAAATATAACAATATTTTTAATTTTGACTCCTATACATGTCATACTGTACGAAAGAATTAATATTGCATCATTCATATTTTATCATTCTTGTCTTTGATCACATCTAGAGATGTAGGCCAAGTTCGATTAAACGTTTAGTACAAATCAATGTTGTGTCTTTGATAAATTCATAATAGTTTCTGTGAAATGTATTCTTAAAATTACCATTTTAATTTGATTTAGTTTTGAAGTGTGAATTTGTTTTACTCTATATTCAGTCCAAATAATGTATTCCTGACATTTTAGCAAAATTTTTAATTTCAAACAAGTATGAGCAAATCGTTCAGATGTTTATGCATTAATCATATAATTCTTCAAGAACACTTACGTATGAATCTTTAGAAATAATATAGAATTATTGACTTGCTATTAGTGTTTTAGCTGGTATGCACGTTTTAAATTGATATTAATAAAAAAACTATCATCAAATTCATTCTATGATTATCAAAACGATATGAATATGGAACGTAATAATTATCATTTCAAAAAAGAATCCATTTACTCATGTTTTTATTTTGATGATATAATTTATATGTATAATTATTTAAAGTAAATCCAAGAAATAGCTATTTTGAGTTAAATAGATTTCTATTTAGCATAGTGAATCATCAGTATGTGTCTGATGATTGTGAAAATAAATGCGGAAACATCGGATTTGCATCCGATCGTTATGTGTACTTCAAAAACTGAGTCGATTTATATATGTCGTGAATAATTCTGAGAAAAAAATCTCTGTACCCTCCCCCCTCAGGGATGGTCTGGTCAATAATGACAATTTTTTCGATAACTCAGGCATTTCTTGACGGATCCCTCTCATCTTCGAACTCGACTGAGATATTGATGAGATCATTCTGCGTACAAAATTTCATGACAATTGGATGAGGCTTTCAAAAGTTATCGTGTTAACGGACGGACACACTGACCGAATCTAGAGTGTACTCACAAAAAGTGAGTACACAAAAACAAATGAAAATATAGAACATGCAAAAATAACGACATAATCAGGTAACTTCATGGCCAGTGAATACATGAGCGAATCATTTTTGAGCCCTCAAGGTAATATTAATCGTTATTGTGCACCCATGTTACCGAATTAGTTGATTAATGCAATTAAATATATTATTCAGAGTTTTTATAATGTTTAACTTGTGTTTAAAAGTTTATTTTTGCATTCGCATAATCTAGCATTGTTGATTAACATTGATTTTAATGAATATTGCATGAAAAGTTACAATATTGTTACTGGTAAAAGAAAGACGATTAAAATGTTTTCATGCTAATCTAATTGAGTTGTTTACGTCTACTAAGTGTATGTAATCACCTTGAAATCGGATCATTGATCATTGTTTATTATAGATTTTATATTGTGTATAATCAATTTTGAATTATTATCCTCTTTTTTTCAGGTGTTTCATTTGCAACGACATAGAAAAAAACAAATGCGATCGATGGGCGAGAGTTAATTATGTATGTTTTTCACGTTGGTATATATATATATATATATTTGTTTTTTCTATTAACACTTGATATGAGTAAAATCTGTGTGTGTGTTATCTCAGATTTCTTCTCTTAATTAATGATCAAAGTATAGAGTCGACGTTTCTATCCAATGGAATGTTCAGTCTAGTTAGTTGTTTTTGCGTATTTTACCCTTCTCAGTTCATATTTTATATACTTTGACTTGGTTCTATATCAGTAGTTTAAGGTCACTAAATTTAATTGAATTCTGCTAATTTTATTGAATATTAGTAGTTTGTATTTCTTGCTTTTCTTTAGTGTTGTGTTTTTATAATAATCTCTAAATATGACTTTCAATGATGATCATGAATCAAACTAACGAATAAAATTATATCTGTTCTATTTATTTGTTTAGCTGAGATTAATGTTTTACTTATAATTGATTCATTTTTACTTGTTTGTTTTTAGATTAGCACATTTATACAAGAAAGTGAATAGAAAAACTAGCAATGCAAAATTACACCAATTCTTATTCACATGTAGTACCATTTTCAATCAAAATATCTTGTAGTATCTTTATATGGTTTCCAATGCTAATATCTTTCATTAGTATATGATATTTTCCAAATATTACTATTATCTATAATGTAATATTATTCATATATTAATTGATTTCGATTTTATTAATGTACTCAACTTGTGTAGTTGCGTTTATTAAACAAAAACAAATCATTTGCAAATTTTTTAATAGCTCAGAATGGATGAATATGAAAAATACATTTATCAACAATCGAAAATATAATTGGAAAGATGATAATTATATTGAGGATATATTACATATAGTAATTGTTCCAATCTATAAAGAAGATCCATTAGTTATTGATAATATTTTACAATCATTAGCAGAACAAAATGCATCATTGGTAATAGGCATAGCATCAGAAGAACGTGAAATAAATAGTGATATAAAATATAATAGTATAATACACAAGTATGAAAATAAATTTCTGAAAGCAATAAAAACAATTCATCCTAATCGTTTAGAAAATGAAGTGGCAAGTAAATCATCGAATTGTAGCTATTGTGCTGAAATATTAGTAAAATATTATGAAAATAATTTAAAAAATTTCTATAATCATGCTATGATTACTGTATGTAATTCGATTTGGTGTCAAGATTATTTTTTATATTTAAATTATTTATCAGTGAAAAATGATTTAAAATATTTTAATCATATTGTTTATACGTCCAATATAACTAATTTTAGAAATTTTCGATCAAATCATTTATTAACAAATTGGATGTCGATTATTCGATTAATTGTTACACATAGACATTTTCGTTTTTTAGGTTATATTCGTTGTTTTACTAGTGAATATCATATACCATTAAAATTATTAAAACAAATCGATTATTGGGACACTGATTTAGTACATGAAGACGTGCATATGTGTAATAAATTAGCTATATTAGATAAACCATCTGCAATATTTAAATCTTCATTTTTACCATGTGATAATCAAACGCCAACAAATATTAATTCAATGTATCAAAGTTTCATTCTATTGTGGAATCAATCTTTACGTTGGAAATTCCAACTTGGAATTTCTTTATTTATGATATATAATTGTTATTTATTTCATCAATTGCTTTTGAATTTATTGAAGATAAAGAATTATGAAAATTTTCAAATAAACTCTTGGAAAATTTTCGTACAAATTATAAATAATTATGAAAATTTGTTCTTTTATTTTCTTACTCTTTTGTTTAACAGTATCTTTTGGATATTTCATCTATATCTATTTAATCATCATTCTTATAATTGTATTATTGATTATTTATTAACTTATATTCAACTTTTGTTTTATAATTATACAAATTGTCATATTAATTCTATTGACTTCATTTGTTTTAAATGCTAACGATGAAAATGCAAAAGGTATTTTATATAATTGGAAAAAAAACAGTTTCTGTTCATGTTTGGATTAAGTCTACTTCTTTTCTTTGCTATTATCTACCAAAGTGTTAACTTACTTTTTGCATGCATTCAAACATTGAAAATTTCTTACAATCATTCAGAATCAGCTGTAAAAATGATTTCGAGTTTTAAAGAAAAATAATCTATTACGCTTGTATTTTTTCTCTTTAAATAAAATACAAATTAATGATGAATGCCAATATTTTTCATGCACGATTGAAAATAATTTGGTCATTTTAAAAGACACATACTTCTCTGGATAAGTACTTTTTCTCTACGAATGTGTAAGTTATAGTTCAATTCGTTTTTAAAAGAATCGTGTAAAAATACAGATTTGATCACTTTAACTGGAAAATTAAAAAATGGTTTCAGACAGAAACAAGAAAATTTTCAAGAATTTCCAATGAAAGTTTCAATAGGCTTGATTTTAACTATGGTTGATGTATTTTTTACAAGACAGAATATTAGTGTATGATTGAATTTCGTATCCTAATTATAATATAATCAGCTAGTTCATATAGAAGTGTATCAATGAGTAGACCTAATTTTCAATAATATCTATTCATGTTTGCTTCACTTTAAACATATGAATTTACAAAACCCGATATTTATCGAAGATTCATGCTTTTCTTTAAGGTTCAGATCTCAAAACAAGTTTAAATATTGTATTTGACTATTTTGCTTTCGTAGTCAAATTATAAAAACATTATTATCTTAATTGAATTGTCAAATAACTATCTTTTGGTTGTTAGCAAAATTTCTGCAAATTATTATTTGTTCAATAATCTCCTCTACGAAATACTATTATTCAATGAATGAATTATATATAGGATTCAAGCTATTTTTTGGAGATTGGCAAGAAAGTCGAATATATATATATACGTATATATCATTAGTTGTGTTTTCATCTTGATGTGTACACTAGCAAAAGAATATTTAAGACTGATGTTCACTAATTGTTCCAGCACTTCTTTCCAAATTTCAAAGAAATCACTGAACTTGTAATTTTTAAAAGGTTCTTCTTTTAACATAAGGAAATTTGCGCTAAAACTATCACATTGAAAAAGTTCTATCAACTTTGAATATCTGGCAACCAAGATATGTATTATCTCTAAAGAACGTTTCTGTTACGGAATCATCAACGCAAATAAATTACATCGCATATCATGCTCCCATTTGAATTTAGAATTATTTTAAAATCTACAGTAATATCTTGAACTACATGATAAAAGAACTTAAATATTTTTAATATTTGATGTGAAACTTTATTTTCATAAATAACAAGAGAGAAACTTCTTGATTATACTTTTGAAAATGAATGCAATATCGCGATGATAAATTGTAAAGATGTCGTCATCGATCAATAATCCAGTATTTACCATGTATCTCATAATCATATGAACATCAGCAAGGTATTCGGTTGAAGTAAGAGTTTTGATTAGGGGAACGTTAGTTTATTTTGAAAATGAAAATATTTATTTTAGTTTTCAGTCTTCTATGAAGAATTTGAATCTCACAGGCTTTTCACTCGTACTTTACTTTAGACAAAATTGAGTAAGGTGTCCATCAGTATTGCGAACTAAAATAAATGTTTTGTATCAGATTCATTCATTATGTTTCTTTTGAATTTTAAATTTTAGATAGATGAAAGAATTATATTTCTATAAAAAGAAGTTTCTTATTGACAACAGATTAATTTTGCATGATTGTTTATCATACATATGCACGATGTGAAAGCAATTGTCATTCATCAAAACAGACAAACATAGGAGAGTAAATTTTTTTCAATCCTTGATCATGATGTTTTCATCTAATAATCATTTAAGAATATTTATCTCATACACCTCTGATGCAATAATGATTAAAGATCAATAGCTAGAATATATAAATTCATTTTATTCTATTTTTTTGATTTATTCCAGTGCTCGCAAAACAAGTTTGAATTTTCTGATCGACTTCGAGTATAATAGGTTTTTTCTATTGAATATACCTTAGGAAACTCTTGCTTTTCACCATATTTATCATGCTAGCCCGTAATATATACATATTTATAAAACGTAGGAAAAAACTCGTTAAACAATAATAAAGAATGAATTTTAAATAGCATGCACATTTCAAGTTAGAATGTTACTTTTTTATAGTTGAAATTCATTTTTGTAATACATGAAAAAATGTTGTTTTTTATTGAAATTCATAAAATCATATTTTTATGAGCATTTAGAAAGATATGTCATCTAGATTACTATTTCGTTTTGCTGCCAATCATCGTCAATCATTAGGGCTTTTGAAAAATGTACAATTAGCGTTTAAACGCTCATCAACAACGGTAACAACAGTTCCACTCAAAACGCCGCTACGTAAGATTGATCGTTTCTTTCTTTTAGTCACATAAAATTTCATATTCTCTTCTTTTAGCACCACTATCGAACGGTGCAAAACAACGTATTGGCCTATGGCTTGCTTGTTCAGCAGGTATGACTGCTGGTGCTGTTGCTCTTGGCGGTATAACACGTTTAACTGAAAGTGGCTTATCAATGACAAATTGGCATTGGCTTAATGACATGAATCCACCACGTACAACTGAAGCATGGCAAGAAGAATTCGAGCGTTATAAACGTTTTCCTGAATTTGAACAAATGAATCGTGAAATGACATTACATGAATTTAAAAAAATTTACTACATGGAATTTGCACATCGTATGTGGGGTCGTGCAACAGGACTTATATTTACTTTGCCTGCATTCATCTTTTGGCGACGTGGACTATTTGACAAAGGGATGAAAATACGCGTTTTAATTTTTGGTAGTTTAATTTCAGCACAGGGTGCATTAGGTTGGTATATGGTTAAATCAGGTTTACATAAAGAAACATTAATCGATGGACGTGCAAGTGTTTCTCCATATAGATTAGCTGCACATCTTGGTGCAGCATTTATTCTTTATTCCGGTCTTTTATGGAATTCGTTTAAGTAAGATTAACATAGAAGCTATATGAGATTTAATCATATTTTATTTAAGATATTTAACTAAACCTGATGTTTATGCTTCTACCCGTGTTCCACGTGGCTGGGCAATGGGTGTTCATGGTTTACTAACTCTTACTTTTCTAACTGTAGTAGCTGGTGCATTTGTTGCCGGCTTAGATGCTGGTCTTGTCTATCCAACTTTTCCAAAAATGGGTGACTATTGGATACCACCAGAATATTCAGCATTAACACCATGGTACAAAAATATTTTTGAGAACCCTGTAGCTGCCCAATTTAATCATCGCGTTCTTGGTCTAACAACAACAGCATCTGTATTAGCTTTTTCATTAGCTTCTCTTAGAGTTAAATTCGGTCGGCGTGCAGCAGTAGCTAGAAGTTTACTTGTAGCAATGGTTATTGTACAAACATCATTAGGTATCGGAACACTTTTATATCATGTACCTATTTCGATGGCAGCAGCGCATCAAAGTGGTTCACTTGCTTTACTTTCATTTGCGCTATGGTTAGCTTTTAATTTGAAACGTGTTCCAAAAATATGAAATAATGGGACAGTGTAACTGTTTCTTTTTGTTTCTTAATAAATCCTTTAGGAAATATCAACTTTAACATACCATTAGAGGCAGCTATGTACTGTTCATGAATGCGATGCTGTTTAGGATATTCATGTAATTTCAGTTGATTATTATTTACATTTTCATAAATTAGTCTTCAAGAGTATAACAAAAGTTTACGAACTTTTTTTCTGTTTCATAAATATTTCACAGTAGTGTTGAAATTTCTAAAAACAAGGCCATTTCAGACGTTTCTGAAATCTAAACATATAGAATTCCTTATGTAAACGAAAGAAATTATTCTATCGATGCAATCTAAATAACAGTATGATTTAAAATATAGAATAAAGAATTTAATGACAAAGAAGCGAATTTATAATTGAGCCTAATTCACAAAGTTATTGGAATGAAACTGGAATTACTTCATGTGTTATGCAACAGACAATGCTGCCATACTCGAAAGTTAGTTATGTTATAGTTGAATTTGTTGATAATATGTAAAATAAGAAATATGATAAATCTTAGTCATCCGGAAGAGTTCAACAATTTATAATATGATATAACAAGACTATATGAACGCTTGGATTACATTGAATTTGGTTGAAAAATCGAAATTCATAGTTCTTGACAATGAAAATCGATACTCCTACTCTCAGACGTACAATTTCGTTTGTGTCTTGCCTTTGATTTTGACACCTTACTTTTTGATCATATAAAGATTTTTCAAAGCAGATTCATAAAACAAACAACATCATACATACTCTCTTTGCTTTATTATACGTAAAGCAGGGATTTTCATTGACACGTTAAATAAGTTTTCAACAATGATGAAAATCGACAGTTCGAACAGTTACAGGTTTCGGTGGTACGTAAACTATGTACCGTCAACGGTCATTGAAAAGTTGGCAATTTACAAGTCGTTATGGTTCATCTGTGTAGTTTGACCTTGATATGAAATTCAATGTTTATATAACAAGGAAGTAGCAAACTACGTTTTTATTGAATGTTAGAAACGAGATGTAGTAACACATAAAAATTGAAGTGCTAAACTATCGTACAATGTTTCTTATTTCATTTAGATCTCTAGCTGTGCTTAATTGAAACATAGAATCTGAAATTTTCGACACTTTAACTCCTTTTTAATGTGTGCCAAAAGATACCGCAAGCGATGCATTCTATGAGTTGAGATGGTTCAAAACTTTGCAGCATATTTTTACAAGACACAGCAGGTTAACATGTATTTTAGCGAAAATCAAGGAGGAAATGAATGCTTTTTTCTTTCAAGCAGTAATTTTTACCGTATGTCGGATTTCTTAGGAATCTATGTCCTTTTTGAAAACAATCTTTTGACATTATCAATAGACATCTGCATAAAATTCACAAGAGCGAAACTAAGATGAATAATATGTAATTTATTTGAAAGAGCCTTGCTTTTCTCTCAAGTAATCGTATTAGAAACAATGTTTACTTTTCTTGTCATTTTTGAGTTTGTTAGAACAGCTGTGATCCACGAAAAACGACACATGAAATACTAATTAACATTTAATAATGTATCATTCGCGTTCGCAATTCTTCGTTCATTTACTCATCCTATTCTAAAGCCATTTTCACTAAAATTTGAAATATGTTATACACATTGGATGATTTGCTCTTCATACATTGACTATACTGCGCATAGATAAGAGCACAATACTTTCCACAGACGAGAATTCTCCTATGAAGAATTCTTACCATTGTATCGTATTGTGTGTTGTATGCCCTCACATTAGCTGCCCTTGGACAAAATATGTTCTATTGACTCTTTTCAGAACATCACTCGTGCAATTGTCAGATAAGTTACAGGAAGTTTATACATGTA
Organism: Rotaria magnacalcarata; assembly: GCA_900239745.1. Taxonomy (NCBI): domain Eukaryota; kingdom Metazoa; phylum Rotifera; class Eurotatoria; order Philodinida; family Philodinidae; genus Rotaria; species Rotaria magnacalcarata. The sequence continues at coordinate 36,950 of OENM01000851.1, forward strand.
TTACATGTCGAGCTTTCAACTTGTACAAAACTTGTATTTGAATAATTAAGCAAAAAAAAAGTCTTTTTTTTATTTTGATATTCACATGAAAGAAAAACTCGAATTTGGATGACGTACATGTATTTTACACATAATTTGCTTTTTTCTCTTACTGAGTGAACGAACAAAAACAAATATTTGAAAATTTTTCTAATAATGACCGCGATTATAGTCACGCTGTATGCAACGAAGAATGAATATAGAACATGTATTTTTTCGGAGATAGCACATAAAACGAGTGTGAATCTATCATCATCATGAAATAATTGTGCACCCGCAATCTTATTAATAATTTGCTTTTCCAAATTCTTGTACTAGACTACTCGATGAGTTTTGCATCTTACTAAAAACTCTACACTTCAGACAATTCTGAAGTACAAAACACTATTAAACGTTCTCCATCAAGCATAACCTGGAGCCATGTATGGACAAGTGATATAATAGAAGATGTGTTATCGACGTCGTCATTTTGCATCATACCTAATGAAGTAATGTTGCATTTATTTGATTTCCTGTCAATCTTTGATCCAGGAAATATTTCATTGGTTTGTCGTAAATTTAAAATGATTGCCGGTCAATATGAAATCTGGAGACGGGAGTATAATCGTATGTCAATTTGTATGTAATTCTTTTTCTCGTCATTAAATGATGTATCAAATTGAATCGCGGAAACTTCATTCGAAATCTTACAAGCAAATTTATATGGATTGGATGTATGAAAAATATTTACGAAATCAAGAATTACGAATAGTGGAAACAATATGTATGGAAGAAATGGCGCATACAGCACCCGGATCACGTCGCCTGCCTCCTCTCTATCCTGTTCGGTCAGTGAATCGACACTGTTTCACACCCATCGTAGACTTTAAAGAACACCCCAACGAATCTGAAAACATATAAAATAGATTCACGTGTCTTCTTTTCGTGTATCTGCTTTTGGGAATAATAAAGCGAACCACAACTGTTTTCTGATAAAAAAAGAATACTTTCAAGTAAAAATACCATTCAAATGACAGTTGCTTACGTACTAAGAAAAGAAATATTTTCTACAATTTCAAAAACAAAACTAGTAATTCATGTTTTACTTTTTTCTTAGGATTATTGAATTATTAGTTGACCTTGACAAAACAGCTCGTGAATTGATCTCATTGCTGCAAAAAGCATCGCAATTTCAAGAACAATGGTGCCAACCTGGAGTTATTGTACAGATGATGACAATATACTATCGGTTCATGCATTTGAAAGCTTCATGTTCTCAAAATATTTTGTTCATTCCTACATGGGATATCGAGATAGTGTGGTAGAAACATTTGTTGGGGCCAAAAATTTATCGAGCTGATTGTTTCCGTTTGTTTCATCGAATTATCGACCATTCATTAATAAAGAATGATATCGAACAATTTCTCAAACACGAAACATTTCTTGATACTTGTCGCTTGTATGAAGAAGAATATGGTGAACAATATTGCTCACAATCGCTTAATAATAATTCTGAAATACATGCTCCAAAAAACCAACATCCTGTTTTTGACTCACTGAAATGTATTATTCCAGTCTATTCCTATTGGGATCAAACTCATTTTCAGTTCGTGTCAAATTCGTTGGTGAATAATCAAACGAATTGATTTTCTTTTATCGAAGCTGACACCGTTCAAGATGACAACTGGTTGACGCAGTGTGAACACTTTATGGAAGATACGAAATAAAAAGTTCNCAAAAGCTACTCAATAATTGAAAAAATCCTATGAACGATTTTTATACATGGCAGCAAAAGATCTGTCAACTGATGGACATGCTCTTTGTCATCTCATCTATGCAATAAGATTTTTGATTTAATTCACAACACACTAAACAATGAATATTTTATTTTCAAGGATTGATACTATGTGGTATTTGCATATACAGAAACCATTGAAATATGCTTCTGATTGTCTTCGAATAGTTGGATATATAATTAATCATGTACCCTGGCTATCAATCAAAAAAACTTAAAGTGAAAGAATCATGCGAAAACACATGTAGTGATTGGAAACGCGAGTTCAAAGGTGACATATATACTGATCATCTCTATAATATAATCATAGATAGTTGCGATGAATTGAGCGACTAAATCGTCGAGTATTTAAAAAATACTTTGAACACTTTGTTAATAAAGAATACACAAGCATTTTGTTATTAAAAATATTGCGATTAGAATTAATTTGTGAGTATCAGTTAACAATAGAAAATATATCTAAATAACTGAATAGCTCCCATAAATGTAGAAGAAAACTTTGTAAGGAATGTTTTCTTTCGACATTGAATCATACGTGTATGAACTTTTTAAAACTACCTCATAGAAAGGATCTCCGAAGAATGCTACAGTATAAATAAACAGTCGATCAGAGAAGTGATATGCGAACTAGTCTCTTCGATATGATCTACTACGTAATATTTCGACACAAATTCAAAGGAATGACATGATATTTTCTCCAATTTCACTCGTTAAATTCATAATTAGTAATCACCGATTACATTGCTTCTATGAAAATATAAGGCGAATATTTTCGGCAAAATTCGATTTCTTCAAATAAAATAATATGTAACCCCCTCCGCCCTCCCCACAATAAAAGACCCCGGGTTTTCTATTATGTTCCAGCGTAAAAATTTTCTACGGGGGTCTTGTATTAGGAACAGAGATGCCAGATGTGAAAGTCGAAAATCCGGAATTTTTTTTTATCAAAATCCGGAAAATTCCGGAATTGTTTTTTCAGAATCCGGAAAAAATCCGGAAAGGTTTTCAAGGATCAATTGTAGTTACGTAAAGGACATCTTTCTCAGTTAAACTATAAATAACTTTGTATATTTTCACAAAATAAAACATACTGTAATTACACAAAAATAAAAACAAACAGCTAAATGTTGCCAATTTATAGAAAATAACTTAGAAATTATACAATTTGAAGTTAATTAGCACGTTGTTTTTTGGCACAATATTTTTCATTAGAATGAATAGGTTTCAGCAGTTCTAGTTTTGATAAAAAAAATTATAAATTTCTGTACATGATAAAGATGAGTTAAAACGAATTTTAAATTCAGCTGCAACAAGTTTCATTGACATACGATTTCGTTTATCATCGTATAGATATGCTTCATGGCTGAAAAAAACACTTTCAACAAATGCATTCCTACATGGAATAGAGATAAGGTCACCAATAGAAGAAAATATTAAATCTCTACTGAATTATTCACAATTTAAAATACTAAAACAAATGAAATAAAACTGAAATAAGAAATCGCTAAAATCCGGAAAAATCCGGAAGCCGGAAAGTATCCGGAAAAACTTCAAAAATCCGGAATTTTTCCGGATTTTCCGGAACATCTGGCATCTCTGATTAGGAACCGCATTTTTTCCTAATATTTAATTTAAAAGGTTTTCCAGAAAACCAAGGTGATTTTCAGGATTTCCATCAGGAGTTTCAGGGTTTTAATGGTGTCATTATAATTGTGAACACATTCTCTTAATATTTCCAGCTTAAAATGCTAAGAATCAGGCATGTTTTGATGAAAAAAAGCTAATTAAAGTTCGTAATTAGCAGAAAATCAATTAATTAAAGGGGGGGGGTTAGTTCATCTCACTCGAGGAACAAAAACTGATCGAAATACATATCCGAGTATTGTGCTGATATAATACGAAACTACATTGATTGTACAAACTAATTATTAGCATTCATTACTTTTTTCAAAAGATATGTCAATGTTCAATTTTATTTGTATTAAAACTTCGGTAATGGAAAGTATATGATTTTCATTTCGATGATTTTTGTAAACGAACGATGAGATAGACCATATTAAGATTAACAATATATATATGAATGAGAGTTCGAGTGTGATCTGGCTTATCTTATCTTCGCTATTGTCTTCCATCTACTACAGATCTTCACACAAAATGATGGTACAGTTTTATTTCATAAATATCATAATTTAGAGAAATTATCTGAATTATTTTGCAATATTCAACATTTGCGTTAATTCAGATGCTATTAGGATTGAATTCATTCATCTTTTGCATAATTGTCATTCAGACTATCTGGCTATTAGTCATATACTGTCTTTCTAATGTTTCAATGTCAACGCGCGGTTGCTATCTTTTCCAAAATGAAAATCTCGTCAGAATTTTTTTATAGACCCACAGATGCATGAAAACATTCATTATCTAATAAGTCTGGTGAGTATAATTAAAGTATAGACAAACTGAAAAAAAGATGTAGAATCACATGAACATTGCTCTTTATTGTTATCATTGAATTATTTGCCCACAATTCAGACTAGTTTTTGAAAAACGAAAAATTAAAATTAGACGAATGCTAAATAGCTTCAAGTTGATTGTTGCTTCATCAAAACTATAGAAAAATGAATGTAAATAGTTCATTCACAACAAAACTCAGAGCAGTTCTTTTCCCACAAAATGATTATTATTGGTTTTTTTTAGATTAACCAATCGAAAGCATGAATAAATGCATGAAATAACCAGTCAATTGTTTGTCATGCTATTTGTTGTTGTTTTATCTGAACTTTTCCTTATCTAATTAATTCATTCAAATATGATGGCAAACTGTCCAGTATTTAGTTGACAATGTTGATAAATAAAACATTAGTAAATTACTTCACCGTTGTACTATTGTACATGCTACGTTCATTACAATGAACAGTCTATCAACAATTTTTCTACAGTTAATCTCATATGAGTTTATTTTGAAAAACTTTTATCTACATATCAAACCTGAAATAAGTGATCGAACAGACTTACTGTTTTGAGATGTTAACTAGAAGTTATTTATTACTCAAACCACTGTAGTTGTGCATTTTATCCAAAAAGCGAATTTTCGATGTCAGTTCTTCTACATTCAATCCAACCTATTTGAAAATGATGAGCATTCGAACCCCACAAACTGTAAAAGATTCGAGATATTTAAAAAATGTTCTCATGCTATTTTACTTTTTCACCCACCAATATGTTACAAAATTGATGAAAAGTAAAAGCATCCTTGTAAAATAAATGTTCTTCATGCCAACACTTGTTCAAGTAAGATAGTCCTTGAAAACAAAAATTATTTTCTCCTTTTTATACAGTTGTTTTATCAATTAAGATCATTTTGAATTACTTCTGTCGTTGAAATTCTCAGAACAAACCGAGAATAAAACTGTATATCAATTGATTTCTTAAATAATAATTTATAAAAGTTATAATAATCTTTTTTTGTTTTTGTTCCAAAAGGAATAAAGCTATGAATTGAAGCTAATTACAAGCGATTATGATCATTGGTTTCTACAGAGCAAAATTTACGTTTTCTGCAAAAGTTAGGGAAAAGCAATAATTAAAATCCAATCGTTTTTTAATCAAATATGTCATATTCTAGTTTATTAGTTTGCTTGTTTTCGATTTATATCATATTATTATATATACTACAAAGATAAGAAAAATGAAATGGATCAGCAATCGATTTTATTATGAGAATTGTTAGAAAAAGGAGCTGTTGATTTTATAAAAAATACTTTTAAATGGAACAAAAGCGCACACATTAATATATAATCAGTATGTTCTAGTAGATCTTTAATTTTGTTTCTAAAAGATTACTAATATAATAAAAAAATAGTAGGTTTTTGTATTCATATACAATAGAAAAAGAAAAAAAATTTGTTGTGTTGATAGTGCATATAAAAACTAGCATAAAAAACTCACAGCACATTCGTGTTTCTTTTAATGAACCATCACATTACGGGTTACATTATTTCATTCACTGTTTGAAGCACATGAAAATAGTTTTGTTTTTCTTTGAATGTTTGTGTAAGACAAGCCTGTGTTAAGGACGAGAAGGTGTTAAAAGAATAAAAACGAAAAAGAAAATTAAAGAAATAGGAGACTAACATGGACTAATCTATTGAAAATCGAAATGTATTTAAATCGAAAAAATCTAATCTTGCGTGAGTTGAAGACTTCTTTCGAATAAATAATCATCATCCAAATGTCCATTCGAATAACGATACGATGCAGGATAATAAGGCCATGGTCGTGTATTCTGAAAATAATTTAATCCTACTTTCTTATGGGAATGCTGAAGACAAACAAAAATCTTACATAAGAACTGAGATTACGTCGAAGAGTATGAATAACCTTATCACTAAGATCAGTTGCTGGCGAATATCGATAGCGATTACGAAATGAATCACGAAGTAATGTAGGACTCATTAAATGGCGTGGTGGACTACTGGCGTAGATATCTGCGAATGAAAAATAATGTTATCATCATTTAAAGATTTATGTTAAGTTAATCACAACAACTATGGGAGCAGAATTACATGATGGATTCAACAACATTACTTGATAAAAATGACTTACATTTTGAAATCATGACTAGTTGTTGCTAGAAAGTCAAAAGATTTCTTTTTTCATATTTTTCTCTTTTCTTTTCATTATATACTCGTTTCAAATTGAGTTTTATTATTCCTACTTATAGGTTTTTGTTTTTTATTAAGAATAATTTACTGTAGCTTACCATTATCTCCTGTATAATCATTGTATAGATATCGTGAAGGCGATAGTGAGCGTTCTCGATTTTCAAAATCCACAGATTTGGATAATTTAAGTGAACGACGAGATGGAGACTGTGAACGAGCTCGTCCTCTCATTGAACTCATACTTCGACCAAGAGTAGGAGATGTGGATCGAGCACGATTAAAGCCATCATCGAATGAATACAAAGAAGTTGAACTCAAAGGTCGCGATAATGTGTGATCCTTCACAACCAACGTATCTCTAAATACTTCATGAGAATCCGCTTTACGACCAATAAGATCATTATTAACCTACGATTTGATTTATTTTTTATTTTCATTTTAAACAAATAAAATTTTCTTACGTGACGCACAACGAATGGAGGTCGTTCGTTTCCACTATTATCATTACCATAATCGATCTCTGGACCTACATTTAATTCACGTAATTTTTCTTTAGTCTCAGGTCTTGCATGATCACTTTTAATTGCTGATGAAATTGTATGTGAGGTTATCGAACGTGAAAGATTTGCCGAATTATACAAACGAGGTCTAATCAATGATTTTCATAGCTTCAAAGAGAATATCAACAACAACAATGAATTACCTTGTTACATAGGTAGACGCTGGTTTCCAAGTAGGCGATGCTGATCTTTTTGTCTTTGAAAAAAATAAGAAGTTTTTTGTTATGCTGATCAAAAAACTTGAAAAAACTTACAAATTTCAATTCACGAGGTATTTTTGTTGTTGATAATGTAAGACCAGTTACATCATCAACATAAGGACTTGTACTAAATTCAAAGCTAGGTGAAATTCCAGGAAACTCTACAGTTCGATTAAGCAGAACATAACGACGTAAACCGGTATATTCAAGGCGATCCCATGAATATGGATAAAGAAAAGTTTTTGCAGGTGCTTCAAAACTAGCCAAAAGAATAGGCGATGGAATATCATTTTGAATTAATTCAATTAGAACATGTTCACCTAGTTTTCAAAAATTCTCAATCATTTATTTCTTATCATAGTAAAATTCTTACGTTCGAGTCGTTGAAGTATTTCTTCAGGATCATAACAAAATTTATAAACCTACATGTAAATATTATTTATTTTTTTGTTTTTGCAATCCGCAAACTTTCTAAGGTTTACTTTTTCAAAAAAAAGTTTCTGATCAATATGCATTGGTAAAGTAGCTGGCATCAATCGTGTTCGTTTATGCATACCCAATATACATACATTGATATAAATATCACCTCTTTTTATCAAACGAGTACCGGGTGCATCGACAGCATGAATATTAAATTCAACTGAATATCTATAATCTTTGCTTGGCGTTGCCATTACTACTTGTTCTTCAGAGGCTATTGAAATAGTAATGACGATGTAAAAAGAATTTTTTTACAAGTGCTCGTTACAACCGCAAAAAAATCGAATTGACGTAGCCATCACCTGATAACATTTTATTGGTAACGATGACAATCTTCATAGTTTTCGCTTCTAAAATTCTATCATTCATGAAAACACAATGAAAAATATTTTCTAAATAAGATCATTAACAATATTGAATATATTAATTAGTTTTAAAAACTAGTGACATCTATTACAAAATCGATAATGATTTTTACTAAACATAAAAATTAATTTTAAGATGAATTCAAATTTATTTCTCGTAGTTTTATTTATTTTGAAAATTATGGAAGACTCATATAAGTATCCAATGGTGAAATATTGTCATATGAAAAGAAACAAATGTTGTTTTTGTTCATTCGTTTACACCTTTGTTTACTTCTGTCCGAACTTAATAGAAATAATATTGATAAAGTTAAACTGATTCTTCGTAGATTTTACTTGAAAACAGAATGACAGATGATATAAAAGATTCATCTAAAGAACTTGATACATGGATTGAACAATTAAAAGAATGTAAACAATTACAAGAGAATCATGTAAAATTTCTTTGTGATAGTGCAAAAGATATTCTATCAAAAGAATCCAATGTACAAGAAGTTCGATGTCCAGTAACAGTTTGCGGTGATGTACATGTAAGAAAAGCATTAACTTTGTTTACGTTCTCATTTTATCGTTGCATTTTTTTTCCTATAGGGACAATTTCATGATTTAATGGAACTATTTAAAATCGGTGGCAATGCACCTGATACAAATTATTTATTCATGGGCGACTATGTTGATCGTGGTTATTATTCAGTTGAAACTGTAACATTATTGGTCGCACTTAAAGTTCGCTATAAAGATCGAATAACAATTCTTCGTGGTAATCATGAATCTCGACAAATTACACAAGTATACGGATTTTATGATGAATGCCTACGAAAATATGGCAATGCTAATGTATGGAAATATTTTACGGATTTATTTGATTATCTTCCACTAACAGCCATAGTTGATAATCAAATCTTTTGTTTACACGGTGGACTTAGTCCATCGATTGATACATTGGATCATATCCGTGCTTTGGATCGAATTCAAGAAGTTCCACATGAAGGACCCATGTGTGATTTACTATGGTAAATAAATTTGTGTATCTTTTGGTTGGGAACATATGAAACACATCTGTAAACTTACGTTTATAGCACACACATTTTTGTGTTTCTTAACAGACGAATCGTACATGAGGCATAAGGGAAGGATGGCTCGGAAATTCTTTGTGGTTTCACGTCTACTTTTACATAAATGTGTCTAAAACAAAAACATACAATCGAAGTGATTGCATTAGTTTCACGTGCATATAAATTCAATCACACATAGAAACGCTGTCGGCCATGAGAGAGTTAAACTGATGTTTTATACGAGAAATATTCTTTCTTAATTGATTTAGTGAGAAAAAGGCCATTTCACAATTATGACAAATTCGTAGGCATGGAACGTTAGCAATCAAGGGTTCACATAGCCTTTAATAGATTTAGATATTTTCTATTTGACATTAAAACTTTGACGCCTCCGCAATAAGTAATGCACTAGGTCAAGAGTATACGTCGAAAATAGATTTTAGTTGATGCATTCTTCTAATACAACTTTATTGATGGAAGTGTAGTGATATTTCTTATCTAATCATATAGTATGACTAAGAAAAGTTTTACTTATTTTGAATTGTATTATTGTATTTCACTTCAAGGTCTGATCCAGATGATCGTGGTGGTTGGGGTATTTCACCTAGAGGTGCTGGTTACACATTTGGGCAGGACATTTCAGAAACCTTCAATCATACGAATGGTCTTCAACTTGTGTCTCGCGCTCATCAATTGGTTATGGAAGGTAGAAAAACGCTTCGCTTTCGTTATTGTTGCTCTAACGAAATTTTGTCTATTATTAGGTTACAACTGGTGTCATGATAAAAATGTTGTAACAATATTTTCAGCACCAAATTATTGTTATCGTTGCGGTAATCAAGCTGCAATTATGGAGCTTGATGATTCACTCAAGTATTCATTTCTTCAATTTGATCCAGCACCACGACGTGGTGAACCACATGTAACACGTAAAACGCCAGATTATTTTCTTTGATTTAACTTTAAATCTAACTAAAGAAGAAAATTCATTATCTTGTTTTTTCTTTTTCTTAGAGAAATTGTACACACGTTCTTTTTTTGTCGGCGTTCGTTTTTTTATGAAATCTTTTTTTTTTCTTTCTCTAGGGTGAAATGTTTAAAAAACGAAAGAGAAAATTCTTAGACAAAAGTTTTTTTTTTCTGTCCAGTTAAGCAATGCGCATTTTGAATGCTATTTATTCATCTTGAGATTTAATCGATGTGTATTATTACTTGATTTTTTTTTCTCTACATGTCTCTCTTTGGAACAAAAGGAAAAAAATTATGAACAATGCTTCCCTTTCTTTAACTTACGTTCGTTACTATACATATTTTTAAAAAATACGTGTGTAGCTTTACGATTGTCAGTTGAATGACAGTTTCAGTGAATCGATTTTTTCCTCTCTTATTTTTTTTTCGTACATACCCATAAAAATAAATCTGGTAAATTTTCTTTTGTTCTTTTAGTCTCGTTTTTTTGTGATTTCCTTGAGAGTTTCTGTTTCCTTTTTCCTGTAACATGACAAGTGCACAATATTAGTTGAATATTTGACTCAGTTTAAATCCAGTATAATTAACTGATTCTTATATTTTGTCCTAGAGAAGGTTAACGTAGTTCTCCTGAGAAATTTAACGTTGAACATGCTCTTCGATGTGTTTATTTCTGTGGATTAGTTCATTTCGTGATGAGAAAAAGATATTAATTTTAATAGGTCACGGGATGTCTGTGAAAGAAATGCATAAGAGATGTATTAAGATATGCGTTTCCTTTATTGTGACAGTCGGAAATGTTAGTTAAGAGAAAGAAAAAAACTTTGCAGCATAGAGTCGAGCATATACTAATAATAATTATACAAGAAAATATGCTTTTAGTTTGTGATATTTAATCCATATGTTTTCTTAAGATTAATTAATATTTAATGAATAAAAGTAAAAATGTTTTTAATTACTATTTTAGATCAATTATTCTTTTTTTTCTTGATTCTTGAAATGTTTTTTTATTAAACAATCTAAAAAATTCAAATGACTGTACAATCAAGAATCGGCGAAGAAACCAAATCTGGACAATACTCATCAAAAGAACTTGATACATGGATTGAACAATTGAAAGAATGCAAGCCACTACAAGAAAATCATATTAAATATTTATGCGAACAGGCCAAAGATATTTTATCAAAAGAATCAAATGTACAAGAAGTCAAATGTCCGGTGACTGTTTGTGGTGATGTACATGTAAATATATCAATTTAAAATTGTCTTCTTTGTTGATAATTATGAATTCAAGTGTTCGAACTGTTTCATATCTAAAGTTAATTGATCATTATCTCCTTGTACTTAGCAATGTACTATTCTATATGGTGAACGTAAAGATTATTGAACGAGAATTATTGCATTAAATTGAGCATTAGAAGAATTTCATCTAGGCACTGGAGTGGAACGTTCTGTTCCAACAAGAATAAAACAAAATGTAAAAATACTCGGCGGTAGTGAGTTGCAAAAATCACAAATCTAATTTTTCAAATTCTAGAATATTCAGATAAAAAATGTAATCTATTCCATTTTCATAAAAATCAGCTGTCTCTGAATTCAATAAGGCTTTGTTAGTCTATGTCAGACAATATTACAGAAGCCTTCGAAGTCATTTTTTTCTACAATTCTACTTGAAGCCATTTTTGAACATTCAATCAAGTTACTATGTATCCCATTAACAATCTTGAACAGAACTTCAAGACGTACCATTTTGTAGAGAACTCCTTATTCTGTTTACTCTAAATTAAATAAATTCTTTGAGGCTCCCGAAATATTTAGATTTAGATTTTTTTCAATATTCTATCTTCTATAATTCTTATTTGATTCTCTTCTACTGAGAAACAATCTTTCCAACTATACTAATATTTGATTTCTAATAAGTTCAAAATCTAAAATTAAAAAGTAGCGTTTATAATCTGAATATAACTTACATTTGTTTTTATGAATAAAACTATTATTATGTAAACTTCATATAAACATAGATACTTTTCTATTAAACTTTACTCGTATGATTCATGTAAGAATCAGAATAATTTCTACTATTCTCAAGACATTCATCGCATAGTTATCGATTGATCATAGTATATATTTTCTTTTCCATCGATTAGGGACAATTTCATGATTTAATGGAACTATTTAAAATCGGTGGCAATGCACCTGATACAAATTATTTATTCATGGGCGATTACGTTGATCGCGGTTATCATTCAGTTGAGACTGTAACATTATTGGTCGCACTTAAAGTTCGCTATAAAGATCGAATAACAATTCTTCGTGGTAATCATGAATCTCGACAAATTACACAAGTATACGGATTTTATGATGAATGCCTACGAAAATATGGCAATGCTAATGTATGGAAATATTTTACGGATTTATTTGATTATCTTCCACTAACAGCCATAGTTGATAATCAAATCTTTTGTTTACACGGTGGACTTAGTCCATCGATTGATACATTGGATCATATCCGTGCTTTGGATCGAATTCAAGAAGTTCCACATGAAGGACCCATGTGTGACTTATTATGGTAAAAAGAATTAATTAAAGAGAAATTTCCTTCATTAATCAATTTAGGTCGGATCCGGATGATCGTGGAGGTTGGGGTATTTCACCTAGAGGTGCTGGTTATACCTTTGGACAAGATATTTCGGAAACATTTAATCATACAAATGGTCTTCAACTTGTGTCTCGCGCTCATCAATTGGTCATGGAAGGTTGGCAGACAATTTTTTTTTCTGATCTTCAACTTTTTAATATTTATTTAACTTTCAGGTTATAACTGGTCGCATGACAAAAATGTGGTAACAATATTTTCAGCACCAAATTATTGTTATCGTTGCGGTAATCAAGCTGCAATCATGGAACTTGATGATTCATTAAAATATTCATTTCTTCAATTTGATCCAGCTCCACGTCGTGGTGAAATTCAAGTAACACGCAAAATACCTGACTACTTTTTATAATCGATATAAATAGGATTTGTTCTCTCTTATATATATTACATGCGTGCTGATCAATAAATGAGTTTGAGAGCGTGAGAGAGAGAGTGTGAGAGTTCAACAACGTTCATGTCATTGATACACTTCTTTATTTAGACAAAAAAAAAATACCAACTTAAATGTCATTCGTCTTGTTTTTTTATTGTTTCTGTTGGGCATTGTGTTTAGTTTTGATGGCATTTGGTGGGGAATGATGAATTGAATGCGAAACATAGTTACTATCATCAAATAGTAGCTTGTGACTTTGTAGCAAAAATAATTTCCAACGTTTGATCTAGTAGCGATGTTCGTCATTGTCCGTGATTTATTTTTGGTGCTAGAATTTAAGAGCGTTCTTTTACAAATGCGATTTATTTGTTGGATAGAATATTTTTATATGGAATTCATTTTGTTGATAGAATTCTACGACGATAATTTTTGCCATATTTTACATTCAAAAGCAAACATTTCATAGTCATCAGAACGATGCTAAAATTAATTTAAAAAAAAAGATGAAAGTCATGTTTTTCTTGTATTGTTGTTAGTTCGACACATCACTTGTTCATTACCAATATTGAAGTGTCGCAGTGCAATTTCTTGTTGATATTAATTGAATTTTATTTTGAAAATTTTCTCGAGCATCGTTCATACAAAATCCGTCTAAATTTCAAATGTTTGATTGTTACATTATCCATATAGTTTGCCAATAACTTTGTTTAACTTAGTTGCAAATGATTATGGTGCAAGAGAATTTCTATAATTCTTTTGAATAACAATGGCTTGTTCTATTAAACCAACTTGAACATCATATTTATATTGATGAATACATTTTTAGTTTTGCCAACCAAAATTATGCGGAACTAAAGTGCGAACAAATTGTATATAATTATTATTAGTTCTATTGTTTTTGTCGAATTTTTTGTCAATTGAACAATATTAGTTGCTTGAATGGAATAAAATAAAATTATTACCGTGATTTTGTTGCTGATAAATGAATGTAGTAATTAGAGCAATTTCCTGAATATGATAAATTTAAAAAAAGCGTAACTTTTGATCAGTACATACCAAATAATAAACAGCATCTCTACGATCATACTGATATAGATTTAATGAACAATGAATACATTGAGCATGAAAAATGACTTTATAATATCATTTACTTGTCCGACTCAAAGTACCCGATCTCAAGGTATCGATCTACGACTACATTGAATATTTGTCGATTAGCTAAGTAACTGGTTGTTTCAGATTTGCATAAATATAATCATAGTGTAGTCCTTGACAAATAACTTCAAAGACACCTAAATCAAAAAGATAAAGCAAAGTCCAACCTTTGTCTATAGATAACTATTTAAATATACCTTTAAATAAATCAGTTATAGTAGAAATATGGATAAACTTCGAATCGATCTAGTTTATCAGTCGATTATTTTAATGGTGCAATAAAAGTTTTCTTTTGAAAGATTTTTATTAAAAAAAAAATATTGTTAGATCATTATGGTCATTTCGCTTGCGTGGTGACAATCAAGTGAGTGAGACAATTGAATGTTATCGATTTGCTGTTTTTTGAAGAATATGTTTCAATGAAATATGTATCACTCCAGATACATTGTGACACGATTATCTGTTGAAGACGTTCTCCGTCAATAGTGTACCAAGTCAAACAATTATACGATTTTAACTTTCTGTTACGTTAACTTTTTTTGATAGAAATACAATGATGTTGTATTATTGAAAAACATTTCTGTCATTTTATCCATGATCAATTCTAAATGAATGATATTCGATTCTTATGTACCATTAAAAAAAACAGGGAATAGTTATGAAGTCACACAACATAAATATGAAAATTCCTGCACATATAAGAAAAACTACCTTGATTCATCTATCAACAAAAAACGGTAGATAGACATATAGGTTATCGATGCAAATTTATCGATTCAAATTTTATATATTCTTGAAATAAAGTTCAAACGATATGTAAGGGAGACAGAAAGGAATATGACAATCTTTATTTGGATCTAATTACAATAAAATCATTTAGAAAGTGGTAAGTGATTAAGCCTTACTTTTTGTGTACTCAAAAAGTGAGTACACTCTAGAATCGGTCAGTGCGTCCGTCCGGTCGTTTACACGATAACTTTCGAAAGGAGAGTCAGATCGTGATGAAATTTTCTACACAGTTCAGTCTCATCAATGTCTCAGTAGAGTTCGGAGATGAGAAGGATCCGTCAAGAAATGGCTGTATTATTGAAAAAATTGGCATTATTGGCCAGACCATCTCTGAGGGGGAGTGCAGGGATTTTTCAAAAAAAAAAACTTTTCTCAGAATTATCCGCAACATATATAAATCGACTCAGTTTTTAACGCTGACTCCGAATCTGATACTAGTTTTGAACTAGATCATAGCTTTCTAACGAAACATCGCCTGAAAACGGTCTCAAAATGCACAAAACTGCATCCAGAAACCAAACTGCCTAATTTCTCATGATAATTTTGGTGTTCAGACATTCTAGAATGACTCATATGTCCCATGTACTTTTTGCAGTACACATAACTCTCGGATGAAATCCGAAGTTTCCACATCCATATTATTTTCAAAATGGACTCAACTGCTACCATTGCAGAACAAAATATATTTTTACTGTCTAATATACTACTCGTTGTTTACTCTCTTTGGTTCTATTCCAACTGAGCTATTTAATTTTTAGTTTCTCGATTCTAATCATATTTTCTAGATCTGAACTATTAATATGTAGAGACTATTTGTTTAAAAGAAAAATTAAAATAGAAAATCGATTTTATACGTTAGCATTATTTTTGAAATTTCAATAGTAATGAAACAGAAAAACATGATATCATTCATTAGAGCTTGAAAGATTAAATATTCATGAGCTCAAAACATTCGTCTAAAATGAAAGAGTGAAAAACTATTCGATTGCTATTTAGATAAAATAATCAGAGTGATTGTTCAGTATATGACTAGTAAATGATAATTAGTATGGGATTGTACGTATTATTTGTCACTATTTTCTATGCAATACTAGTTGTTCTTTATGTTGATTGTACTTCTTAGATTATGATCAAATATAAATATATTAACTTATTTTGGTTTGAATCATTTATTTCCGATTTTTTCAATAGATTTATTATTCAAAGAGCAAGCAAAAACGAGCATCGTCAATCGTTATTTAATTTTCAAATATTGACTATGAATCTGATTCACTTAAGTAAAATGATATCATTCCTTCATTTGACCTGATTTCTATTTCTGATAGGCAACAGATTTATTTGTGATTTATCAGAGAGCATTTTATATAATTGTTTTGCATGCAGCACAGCTAAGAAATTATTGATATATAATAGCAAAACTTTCGCCGTCTCGAATCAAAAGTTATACTACAATATGTATACGATTTATACGTAGTCAACGACTATTCCTTACTTGAATAAGGAAATATGAGGAATTCTAAGATGATAATCATCATTGAAAATGTTTGCAATAATGAGTTACTAAAGATAATCTCTTCATTAGTATCACTGAGTTACCGAATTTATCAATACGACAGATCAAAATCAGATTTATTCATCATGGATCTATTAAATCTGTTTATACTGAATCATAACAAAATTTCAGTTCGAGAAATATTCCTTTATTTGCCACTACAACGTTCTGGATAATAGGTACCATTACATGAACATAAGTATGGAAGTTTTGAGTTACCAGTAACAATGCATTGACCAGGTGAACAATCCAATGGACATTCTGAAAATCGCTTAGTTACAGATGGATAATGAAAAACAATATACAAACTTACGTTTTGAGTAATTTATTCTTTCACAATCTTGACCATCATAAATACCAGGACAGATACATGTATATGAATGATCTCCTTGATAACAAGTTCCACCATTCATACAAGGACTGTCATTGCATGTTATTGGTACTAAAAATATTATCGAGATGTAGAGAGAACTAAAAGCATTTTTTCATTTAACTTTATGTTGTTGATTATAGTAATGTGTGGGAAAAAAATTTAATTTCACTCAAGTCTATAACTTGAAAAGAAAATGTTCGTACCATTTATTCTTGATAGGAACGATTGCATCCAAAGGAAAATTACTCTGTATGCACAGTTTCTGATGCCAGCGCATTAATTATAAATTTATTCGCTAGACCTTTCAAGGGAAAACAGTGAACTTCGGAGCTTCAAAAAATTTCAAAATTGGAAAAACCAGAAGTGGATTTTCCGAGCATTTGAAAAAATCCATGACATTTTATCACATTTAACATCCAAGGTCTAATTTATTTGATCCGCAAAAATTAAGACGAGACGAATCTACCACTTAAACCAAGTATGTAAAATGACTCGGTAACATACGATAAAATGTGTTTGTCATTAACAAGAAAATACACTACAGAATCAGTTTTCTAACTAGTCATATACAAAGAAATCTATAGAAATCTAGAAATAGATCTACCTTTTGTTTCACATCGATGCCCGAGTGTTCCTCGTGGACACGCACATACGAATACCTCATCACGTGCAATACAAGTACCATTATTTAAGCATGGTGACGAATCGCATGGATCTGATGAGCCGTATTCACAATAACGACCAGTAGCTTGAGATGGACAAATACAGAATGCTTCAGAACCCATTGAAATACATGAGCCACGATTAAGGCAAGGTGAAGAACTGCATGGATCAGATACAATTTGATTTATTTCACAGCGATAACCAGTTGTTCCAGAGGGACATATACAATAGTAACTACTGTTACTTGAAATACATGATCCGTTATTCATACAAGGCATGCTGCTGCAAGCATTATATTGTTCCCATTGATATTCACAAAAGTTTCCACTTGTACCATATGGACAACTACAATATGAGCTATTTAGGTATGCGTAGCAAGTACCACCATTCTCACAGGGTCTGGAGAAACATGATGCATTTGATGATGCTGTTTCATTCATTTCACAACGATAACCAGTTGTTCCAGAGGGACATATACAATAGTAACTACTGTTACTTGAAATACATGATCCATAATTCATACAAGGCATGCTGCTGCAAGCATTATATTGTTCCCATTGATATTCACAAAAGTTTCCACTTGTACCATATTGACAACTACAATATGAGCTATTTAGGTATGCGTAGCAAGTACCACCATTCTCACAGGGTCTGGAGAAAC
>OENM01000852.1:0-38060 GCA_900239745.1 Rotaria magnacalcarata
ACGCATCCCCAGAGTCCCCACCAATTTTGGATTTTTTAGAAGGGTCTGTCATGAGTTCCCGAGGAGTTAAGAAAAATTTGAAAAGTTTCTATCGAGATTATCAAAAATCTACGTAAAAATCCGAAAGTGTCTTCGAAAATTTGTAAAAGATTTCTAAAAACTGAGTGGAGAGTGTCTTAGAAATTCCAAGAAACTCTCTGTTCACTTCTCGAGATTTCTATGGCACTTTCCAGTCATTTTTTAGAAATCCCTTACGAATTTTCGAAGATATATACTTTGGAATTTTACGTAGGTTTTTGATTGTCTCGATAGAAAGTTTTCAAATTTTCCTTAACTCGTGGAGGACTCACGACAGGGACTGCCTGGGGATTCATTAGGTGATTCCCGACTAGGGACTATACTATCAAAATTTTTATTTCCTTATCAACATAAGCATAAAAAAAATCTTAAACTTTGACTAAAGCAAACATATCATAAGTACAAAAACTATTGTTCATACCCAGTAACGTCTTTCTCTAGTTTTTTGCAATACACTCGGAACAAATGCTCTTCATGTCTAACTGATCCAGTTTCCCTTAACGCATATGAGAAATAAAGGCATGATTAAAGCGTTGTTGTGTCATTATTGATCGTAGATGTCTTTATTCCATCTATAACACTGAAGCATCTATGAGTCGTAGTCGTTGAAGTGAGATTTGTTAATTATAAATGCAATAATTACAATATTTGTGAAACAGATTTCCTAATATATTGTAAGTTAAGTAAATCACGACGAAATCTGTATTCTTTTCAAATATCTGAGTCTCCCCAAGCCTAATGGCTCCGCCGCCTACGAGTACATCATAGGGTCGAGTTTAGGACAATGCAGCAAGTTCTAAAAAATTTAACTAAATCAGGTACAGAAACTATAAAAAACGTTAATAAACCACAACGCGTTAAAGCGGATTGATAAATTTGTACGAAAAATAAAAATCATAAAAAAGTCCTTTTTTGGATTTTATTTTCTTTAAAGTTAATTAATGCGTTTTAACGCGTTATTTTTTATTTTTTGTCTGTCTGACTGATGGGTGATTTTTCGTAAATAGATGCTGTTTCCGTAGCACTTGTTTCATTCAAAATTTCGTTTAATAGTTGGTATGCACTTTTTGTGCATCATTCTCGATGTCATCACCACTTCCTGTAGGATTAAGCTCCAGTTGTGAAGTTGTTGTTGATATTGAATGATCTATAATAACAAGAATAAAGCAACTATTGAGAAAACCAGTTAAGAATTTACCAATAAATAAATCTGGAGCGGAATTCGATCTAACTAATGTATTTCGTGGAACCATAGTTTGTACATTCAAGCATGAAGATGTATGCAATTTGTTTGATAATATATGAGCATATTGTTCTGGTGTTCCTACTATTGTTGATAATGTATTTTTGATTATTGTATCATTTTTAATTGCTCGTGAGTCATATGGAAATATTCCAGTTTTAGCAAAAGCTGTAGAACAATGTCCAGGGATTAAAGCGTACTCATATAACTTGGAAAACAACCGAACACAATCCGTCTTTTCCATTGATTTTGAGGTCGTTGTGTTTCGTTCCCAGAGCAATTGTTTCCATTGTTGTTTCACATATTTCAACGTGTAAACATCCAAAGGTTGTAAAAGGTGTGTCGAATGGCTTGGCAAGCATAATAAATGTATACCGTTCTGGATGGCCAAACGTACAGCTTTTATGGATAAATGCGAATAGTGGCCATCAAATATCAAAAGTAATGGTTTTGGTAAACTTTTGGTATTCGGGATGAACAAGTTTTGAAGATAATCAAAAAGGCAGTGCTCATCTGTCCATCCGGATTTCGTACCATTGTAAACTGTACCTTTAATAAGATTTTTCGGGCACCATTGAGAATAAAGTCGTAGAGATTTATAAATGATGTAGGGCGGTAAGCACACACCATTAGCTGAAATTGTTAAAATAACAGTTGTGAAATCTTTACCACAACTACCTTGTTTTCTAAAATGAGATACACAATAGACAATTGTTAATAATATAGATCAATACAGCAATACAAAATGGTTTGCTTACTGATTAGCATATTTTGTACCACGTTTTACGACAACAAATTGACGGCCAGCTTCTTCGTTGAACCCCGACTTGTCCATATTGAAAATGCTTTGAGGTTTTTCCAAAAGATTCAGCTTTTTCAAAACAGCATGTAAAACCTTAAACCATCCATCAATGATATTTGATGTAGCGCCTTGAACGCGTACATTTTCCAGAGAACTACTAAACATAATTTCTAATTCGGTCTTCCATCGCTTTAAGAATTCTTGATACCAGTCTCTTGTCGGAGCTCCACCGGCAAAACGAGACTGTAAATTCATGATTTCAACATATTCCTGGGTATAATTCCAGACGTCATTATGTGTAAATAGTTGACCCCAATCTTGTAAAGTAACAATAAGATCTACTAAATATCGCTCTTCTTCACATGCTAAAGCGGTGGGATATCCGATATTTGCATTCAGTAATTTTAAAACATGAAATGATAAAGTACCTAAAGGTATTTTGAAATGGGCACCAGCTTTTGTATAAGACCATTTTTCAACTGCAATATGTTTAACGGCATTTTAAAGATTTTCTTCTCAGTACGTTGGTTCATCTATTTTACGTTTGTAAGTTCGAACCATCAAGAAAAGCACAATCAATTATCAACAACAACAACAACAAACCATCAATTATAAGCAACAAAAATGACCAGCGTCAATTGTGAAGAAAATCTAAAAACCAGAACTAATAAAGATTTACCTCGAATGA
Organism: Rotaria magnacalcarata; assembly: GCA_900239745.1. NCBI lineage: Eukaryota > Metazoa > Rotifera > Eurotatoria > Philodinida > Philodinidae > Rotaria > Rotaria magnacalcarata. Next base: position 2,812 of record OENM01000852.1, read on the forward strand.
TTTCAACTAATATCTAGTATATAAATCTTTGTCCATTTCGTATATAATGCTATTAACTTCAACTACCTGACTAATTGAAAAATCGAAAAATATGAAATTTCCCAAATGAATGCGACAGTCAACTTTTATAATCGATTTTGCTGCCGATTTCGAAAAAGCGTTTAAGATGTATTTGAAACATCATAGTAACAAATGCTGATGAATACGTGCAATTTCAGGCATACCTCATAATTGTTTTACATTTTGTTCTAATGATGCACGAATTTTATCAGAATGTTCAGAATTACATCCTGTATAAATTTTTCTCGAGAAGTTTTTCAATCTAATATCAAGTTTCCTTGAAAAGTGATCAAGAATAAAAATTCGCGTAACCTAGTCATTTTAGCATAGCGTTCAGAATTATCCCCTATGATTGACTTGTGTTCATAGTAGCCCCAATGGGGGAAATATGAACAAAAAACAAATTTTGTTTTATTACTGACTCGTTATTGTTTTGATTATTGCTATTGTAAAATAAAAGCTATAGACACATCAATCTAACGAAGTATAGAGTAGAAGATGTTCTATCTATTAGTAAAAAAATGTCTAATTAATCTTTTTCGTATGATTACTAAAGTGATTTGGAATGAACTTCGACTTTTACTGTTAATTTAGCTGAGTATTCATAATAGCTCCATGCTATACAACAGGTGTTCATAATAACCCGGAGTGGGGGCTATCATGAACAAACTGTGGAGCTTGTAGCAAAACAGTGGATGAACAAATTTCTGAAGGTATTTCTAGAATATTTTTAGATAGACATATAGAGAACACTTCAGACTACACGTGAGTCTTTTTTTCGAAAAAGTAACAGAAATTAAAATTTTTATGAAGCTTTATATTTCGATGGTTGAAAACGTGTTCACAATAACCCCTCACTACTCTATGTCACTTAGAGGATCATTAAAACAATTTATAAAGTTTCTTTTCTTTTTGTTTGAAAGATTGATTACAAATTCTTATTTAATTGAACAGCATAAAATTATCTTCATTGGATAGATAGCTACCAAAAATAGAATCAAATTTGAATATTCATGCTGGTTTTAGCATGACTCTAATGAATACAAAAAATGCCGAACAGAGAGAGAAAAAGATGACTATATATGCAAATTGCTTACTTATTCTTTATTCTACGAAGTCGTGCACTCGTTTCTTCTCCTGTTTTCTTTGTATGTCAATTTCATTATTCCTTTGCCTCATGTAATAATCATCGATGAGTACTCTTCAATTTCTCAAAAGATGTGCATGCATATATTCAATAGAAGCGTCATTTATAATATGCATCATCACAGTATGTTGTAACTAAGAAGAAACGCCAATGATTGAAGAAATGTAGAACGAGTTGGCCTGTCTTCTTTTCTTGCCGATGGATTATAAGAAAAGTAAGATTGGTGATAGTGAAACTCATAAATCATGATAATTTTTATTTCCACTTCATTAATATTTTTTTTCTTCTGCAAGCGACAGCCATACATGGATATATTCGTCTCTTTAGCTTCCAGTAAGTTTTTTGATTGAGAAAAGTAGAGAAGAACTAGAAGAGAGTCGACGAATCGTGCTGTAATACTAAATGATTAATAGTGATGATGATGATGATGATGATCACACTAGGAATCGGAAAAAAGAAAGAGCGATGAGCACTCGTTCTTTCTTAGGGAAATGCGGGAAAAGATAAGAAAAAAAAAGAAAAAGAATTTCAGACTTGTTTTTAGACACGATACTATTGTTCGGCTAGGAAAAGAACACCCTAAGATTCTTTTCAATCAGCACCATTTTGCATCGTGTCTTCATCCTTTCTATCACCATTATCATTGTCATTGATCAAATGTAATTATATGAGTGAAACTCTTGTTTTATTATTTTTGCTTATGTTCATTATCGCTCGCGTTGGTAAGTAGTTTAGTTTTTTTCGTTGTCGTTTCCTGATTTTCACTTAATCTTATGTAATCAAAACATTAGAATGTACAACTGAGCAGCTTCTCATAAGAAAATTATTACAATATTATGAGCCAAGCGTAAGACCAGTTCTCAATGCTCAAGCGGTCGTTAATATTTCATTTCGAATGGAAATTACGCAATTATTTGAACTGGTAAAATTTCATATAAACTTTTCATTTTTTTTTTCATATTCGATTTTTTAGGAAGAAAAAACACAAATATTAACAACCAATGTACGTATTGAGCAAAAATGGAAAGATGAAAATCTCGGATGGAATCAAACTGAATACGTAGGTATTCGTGGCATACGTTTACCGTCACATCGTATTTGGTTGCCGGATAGTTATATTTATAATGCAGCATTTGATCTTTCAAGTGAATCACCAACGCAAGGTGTTGTTAATGGTATGATGGAATAGATTTATTTAAATTTGTTCTTAAAAATGTTTTGTTTTTAAATTATTTAGGTCCTTATGTTATGGTTTATCATACAGGTGAAGTTGTATTTCCTGTTTTAATGAAATTACGTACAACATGCAAAGTCAACATAAAATATTTTCCATTCGATCGGCAAATATGTGGACTAAAATTTGCCTCATGGATATATGACATATCATCGGTTAAATATGATATTGTACCAAATACAAATGATCAACAATCGGAAAGTATACGAAATAGCGGTTGGGCTATACTTGATATTAAACAGGGTCTTATATGGAGGTAAACAATCGAATATATGGAATTATTTCAACTGAAAATTTTTATTTTTAGAGCAAAGAATAATAAAACATATGGAGAATTAGTTTATGGTGTTCATATTCGCCGACGTCCGTTGTATTATATTTTCAATGTGATAATTCCATGTGCCATGTTATCATGTTTGACGTGTATGTCGTTTTGGTTAGTGAACAATTTTTCTTTCTAAAGGTTCAATAAAATACTTGATTTCCATTCTTTCCTTTTCAACAGGTTACCGGCATCATCAGGTGAAAAAGTAACACTTGGCTTGACTTGTTTTGTTGCATTCTCTGTTTTTATGCTTATGGTGGCTGAAAAAGTTCCTGCTACATCAGATACAGTACCTATTATAGGTAAATTCTATTTCGTAATGAATCAAAAAACTGATTTGTCTCTCTGCCTGTTTCCCCAGGTATCTATTTGACTATTGTTATGAGTTTAACAGTAAGTTTGTGCATAAAATAAATTTGTAATTGAATACTAAACGATTATTTTTAACAGTCAATATCTGTAATAATGGCTGTAATTGTTGCTAATCTTTACCAACAAGCAGCAATGTGTACATCTGACCAACATCGTGCACCGGCATGGTTAACTAAAGTTGCACTGATCTATCTACCATCGATTTTTCGTATGGAAGGCAAGGTTAAAACTGTACTTGATCAAAAAGTAAGAACGTGCAGACGAAAGTCGTTTGACAGAGATAATTGATAAGTAAGAGACTCTGACACATAGGGACTTTGTTTATTGCTCTAACGTTTAAATAAGCAGAAAGCAAAATCACGAGTTATTGAAGCATAAAGTAAGTGTCAATTAAATCATGTTTTCTTAATCACGTTTGTGATTGCCTCGACGTCTTTCGTTTGTGAAAGAGAAGCGTTTACTAATTGAAAAATTAAAATGCATGCAAACGTAAGAATCGTGAGAAATACTTCGTGGGAAAATTGGGGTGCCTACGGTTTTGTCTTCGGATTTTTATTGGTATTGATTGGTATTTTGACACAAGCTTTTGAATTTCCACGTGTCTACAATGGCGCGACAAATGTAAATTTAAATGGTACTATTTACGTGGGTCTTTATAACATGACAAATTATTATAATCATTTTTGGCCATGGACATATCCAGCTAGTCTATTCGGTCTTTTTACATTTATAGCTGGCATAATCGGTCTGCTAGCTGGCATGCGAGGAACTTATACAGCAATCTATGGGTTTTTTACCATGAGTGTTATATCAGCATTATTTGCTATTTATTTAATTATTTATTTTTCGTTTATTATTTCATTCTATCGATCGAATGGTTGGGATAGACCAAGTAATCGTACACATGCTCAATCGGTTTCCTATAGTCTTGCCAGTACACAATTAACAGTGGCATTAGTTAATGCAATTGTTAGCATATTATCAGCTATATTGGCAGGTCGAGCAATTGCACTTTGTGTTGACAAAGGTGTTAAGGAACAAGATGTGATAATGACATATCCAACACGATCACCATTGCCTCATAGGGCCTACTAAAATCTACATAAACTTAAAAGATTGCTATATTTACACGAAAATGTATTCGATTTTTAATTTATTTCAACAAATCGAATGTAGAAAATAAAACTATTTCTTCTTGTTTTTCATATTTTGCAATCATTAATTTATAAATCGATAACAGGTGAAACAGAATGACAGTTATTTTACATTAAATCATAATAACATGAAACGTATCAATAATTAATTGACACGTTTAAATCACTAAATATTTTACTGTAGCTCATCATTTAATTGTTTTATTTATTTACAGGAAAAATTACCGACATCTTATGGTCTATCATGTGAACCAAGTATATTACCATCATCGACAAATCAAAATGAACTTGATACAAATTATGAAAATATTATCGAAAGTTTACTTCTACAGCAAGTATTATTATATACACAGGAACGATATCAAGCAACATACGTGACTAGCTCGAATTCAACATTGATAACAGCTAATTCTATATGGAAACAACAACAACAAAACCAAAATAAATTATTTGAAAATTCGAATGATGAAACGTTGGTGTTAACGTCATTGATAGGTAGAAAAATTCATAAAAAACCAAGATTCTATCCTAGTGAACCCGATAATAAGAATTCAAGTGGTTTAGTTGAAAGTATTCTTTATTATTATACTAAACAGAAAGATCAATATACGGGTTTTGATCGAAATTTAATCGAACTTCTTGTTAAAAGAAATAGTGAAAGAAATACTGGTTCAACGTCAACAAATAGCGCATTTTATTTTCGTCTGCAATGGCTTGCTATTGGTCTGGTTGTTGATCGTTTATTTTTTTATATTTACTTTACAGCGACATTTGTTTCCTATGCAGTTACACTATGGCTTATTCCCTATGTTCGTTCAGATTTAACGATTGATATTCATTCGTTGTAGTTGGACATTAAAATAAATAAACTTATCAATCATAAATTTTTATCAAAGAATGGTTCACATAATTGAAACATTTCAATCAAGTTATTTCCTAATGTTTATTCAAGTTGAATACAATAAAATCAATCTGTACTTTCAATACAAAACTAATATAAAGAAAAAAAGTGTTGATACAGCATTTTTGTTTTGCTAAACAAAAACTTAATAAAATCATGATCTTCTCATTTTGAACTTAAAGATTAATCAATACTAAATGAAAACGATAGAATGATATTGAAAATTGCTTGATTGACGAAGACACAAGAAACAAATAATCACCGGTTCCATGCAAAAGACGGTGGAAAAAAATCGGAGAAAAAGAAACAAATTGCTTATGAACATTTTGTTCTATTTACTCCTTTGTTTCCGTTCGTTTCTTTGAAAAGCAACTTAGTCGTTCCAGAATAGCTTCTGTTATACTACCGGGACGACGCTGATGGTTTTCTATCAATAGTTCGATTTCTTTTTTAACCTTAAAAAGAAACACGAATTAATTTAAGAATATTTTACAAAATTCACATTTACATGACCAGCAAGAACTTCTGCTGTTGTGTCAGGATCATATGAAATAGGTTTTCCAAGATAAGTACTAAACAAATAGAAGAATATTCATAGGCAAACGTCTAATGTATATTTACATCATTTTAACCGGGAACATTCCATATAGTGGAACAATTGGTAATCGAGTTTTTTCATAAATATATCTTAGAAAACCTAATTAAAAATGAATATGATGCTGTCATTCGTTTCATTCAGAACTTTAAAGGCATTGACTTACGACGACCAAACTTCATAGAACGTACAGCTTCTCGACAATTCTTGGTAAACATTGGAATAATGGTCTTAAAAAAGAGAAATAAATGTTTAGCTTAAATAAATTTTTCTATTCACAGCTTTAGATTCAATGGCAATTTTAGCAAAGCCGCGTCTTTGTTTCCATATTAATCTATAATGATGATCACTGAAAAGTGCTTCTCGTACACCACCTTAAAGAAAACCAAAAATTAAAAATTAATTGTAACTCTTTGGAATATTCTCTATTACCAGGTGAAATAGCAAGCACATGACCTTCGTCAAGCATTGACTTGCATACGGCTGATGTGGACGGTTGAATTTCTAATGCTTCAATAAGAGTCCCTAGGCCTTGAAAAAAATTTATTTATTTTAAAAATGCAGTTCTCTTAATAGTTAAAATTCATACCGGGTATTTTAAATACAAATTTATCAGCAACAACACGCACACGTCGATTACGATAAAGCCACACTTTAGCAAATAAATAATAGAAATCAATTGGTAATGCTGCATGATAGAAAATAATAAGCACTGGTCCATTTGTGGGAATATTTTCTAATCCTTCGACTTCGTAACCTATAGATTAAAATTAAGAAAAATAATTAATCCTGATTTTGAACAATCCAAAAAAGTCTGTTTTTTTAGAATCAACATTAATATTTTAGTACTTCGCTTACCATGCCATATAGTTGCCTGTAATTCCCATAGGATAGCCAAACTTTTCACTGCGCCATTCCAAATATCATTCGAGTATGCAGTCTTTCAAATGAAAACTCATTTGATTCCATTCATCGATAGAAAAACTCACCTACTTTTAACCGATTCCAATGTTTGTAAACCAAACAGAATAGTGAAGAGCCATATACAAATAAAAGTATAGTGGATGGTAAAAGAAATAATGTTAATAATAAAAAGCAAACTGGCTTAAATAAAGCCCATAGCCATTCCAAATAGATTAAATCGAAATTCGATTGTTCAAGCGGTGTTAAAATGTAGTAAACTATTTGATTATATACCATATCTAAGAGTTTTTTCCTCGATTTTGCAAACAAAAAATAAAATTTATGTGTTGACTTAACCTAGCATCGGTCAAACAATGATTAAAAAAGCAAACGAGATATGCAGTAAAGAGATAATTGAATAGATAAGAATCTAAAATTTTAAAGTAAATAATAATTATAAATTTAGAGAAAAGGTACTTCCTAGACGAATCTTTGATTTTATCGAAAATATCTATTATGAACACGAGATTTGTTTTTTATTCGAATGAAGAATGTTAAATTTTCATAATTATATCCACAGGAAATCATTTTGAATTGTTCACACCTAACAAATTGTAATTCGACCCCAGTTTTCGCATGAAACATGTCCGATAAGTCCTATCTTAATATTTCTATAATGACACATATTTACCTGCTGATATTTGCTTTTGATTTCAGTGAACGATCGAATGAAAATATTTATATGAAAATTGTTTTCATTGCGTCAGAACAAAACTTTCAATTTATTATTTATCATCGTATTGAAATAAATCTTCATTGATGTTATTCGATCCGTCAACACTAATCGTGGTTCTATAACAATTAACATTACAGGGAACTACTTGTGAAAAAAAACAACATCTGCCGACAAATTTACACATTGTTTTCCATTAGTTAAAGAAAATTGATGTGAGACGCCTCGTTGTCAATTTTGTTTTCTTCATCTTAATTGTATAGTCATATAGTTCAACTCATGTTTGAATCTAGTATTATTGTAAACGTTGATGATAATGCTATGTTTATCATGAATCTTTTGATTCTAGATCATGCGAAAAGGTCAAAAATAGCGTCATGTCTCTTTCAATCTACCGCAAAACATTATTTTTTTTTGAGTCAAATCTGACAAAAATAGATTACGAGTATTTAGAATCTCGAAACTATTTTCCTAAATATTCTTATAGATATTTTCTCGATTTAAAAACTCCCCAATAGGAAACTCTTCCTATCGTTTTTTTNCCCCGCCCCCCCCCCCCCCCCCCCCCCCCCCCCCCACCACTTTTTTCCTTTCGGCACATCCCTGGTCCGGTAAGTCTTTTCAAGACTATACTACATAATCTATTGTTTACAATTCCCTATAGTAAATTTCGTTTTACTAGATCCTATGAGATTCTGTCAAATGGCAAAGAAATTCGCTCCAGGTTAGAATATAATTCAATAATAGAATCATTCATTCTGGATTCGCTGAACATTTTTCAAGCTGCTTCTAACGGTTCAGCTATTCAGAAGGCTTTGCATCTATCTTGAGGGTGTGGGTGTTAATTCACTTCACATCAGAGTGTTTGTCTAGTGATGTATGTCCTTCCGATTATTCGATGGTTCTCTGTTTACTTTCTGTATTTGTGATTTATTTTATTTGTACCACCTTTCATGTACTCTTCGCTGAGTCATATATGAGATTTACTTTTCATTCTATCTCTTTTCTGGACATCCACATGAAACACTTATTATTATTATGATGAATTGAAGTGCAGCGTTATATTACCTGAAAGAATAAAGTTTATAAAAATTATTTAAAAAAAAACTAGAAAAAATAAAGAGAAATCTTTATTAATAAATATTTCACGCACCGGACAGAATGACCAGAAGAAAACAAAGATAAAGAATAGAAATCTGGAAACAATAGAATCACGAGGAAATTACAAACCACATGAAACCAAATATCACAAATATGTCTCATTACTTTATTTATTGATGAGAACATATTTATTAAAATCGTTATCCATCTGTTTCACCTTCTGCATTGCTGCATTTATCCGAAAATGAAGACGAGACTCGAGCTGGTATTCTTTGTAATCATTTCTAAGAAGAATAACAAAAGAATTAAGATTATGAAAGACAGTGATTGTTACTTACATGGACTTCTGTAAGTATTCATTGGCTTTTTGTTTTTGTTTTAAATCTATATAAATGATTGCTTTTTCGAATACAGCATTCGGCGCTAATAGAGATTTTTCATCAAATTGTTTAGACCTTAAATAGTAACGAAATTATTTAGTCATTTTTAACTACAAGATAGAGAGAGAAATAGTACGAACATATTAATTATTTCATCGAAATTTTCATGAGCTTCATCATATCGATGTAGAAAATGCAGAAGAACACCACGAAGTAAAAGACCGGAACCATAACTATCAGCATAGAATTGATCATCTATTTGAATAGCAAAAACAGAAGAAACATTTCCTAACAGAATATCAATTGAATATGATTTACTTGTATGATTAAGTTCGACATCTTTTAATGCATTATTAACAATATTAAGACTTTCTTGTAATTTGTTATGATCATGAGCAAGAATATAAAAGCCATTCATAAGATAAACTAATTCCTAGAATAATAACAAATAAATAAAACAATTAATTAATTTAAATTTGATTATTTTAAATTAGAAAAAGACTTTTTTTATTAAAAATCTATTCTAGATGTCCTTATTTACCAATGCCGGTAGGAAAAGCCATTTTTGTTCAAGAAAATGTTCACATTGTTTTATCGCGTATTTTTCTAATGGAATTGATTTACCGGCCAGACGAATTTTTAAATCCGGTACACGTCTAATACGATTGATATTCATAGAAAGTTAATTTTAAGTTTCAAGATTTTTACTTGTATAATTGAATAATTTCATCGGTTGCAACAGAATTGTTATCTTCAAATTGAAATGTCGCTAGAAGAAAACAAGATGTTGCTTTACTCCAATTATTTTCCTCGAGTAGAGTTCTAGCCATAACAGCTGCTTCTTTCCATTGTCGTTGAAACCTTGATGAATCAAAAAAAACAACAACGAGAATGAATATAATTGGATATATCTCCGGCAACTTACACATGACACCAAAGGATTTCCCAAAAGGCAATCTAAAACAAATTCAAGTTCATTTGTCTGATCAAATTATTAGATGAACGTCTTACATGATGAAGATTTTTCCAATCACTTTGACTACGAATTGCATATTCATAAGTTCGAATTGCCTGAAGAAAAAAAGATTTCTATTTCGCTTGAAATTTATTTACTAATTTCATTACTTCATTGAGTCGACAGCGAAGTGTTTGAAGTCTTGCTCGAAAAACAAGAAACATGTAGGACTAAAACAAGAAATTGATTAGTAAGCCTGGATAACGAATACAAATGAAAGAACATCGTAAGAATACAATAGTATAGATTTGCTACTCAAATCCTTGTTATCGATTACGGCAATAGAACAATGCCATTGGGTCTCTCGCATTTCAGAATTGATTTCAGTTTGTATATTTGCAATATGATCGATCTTCATTGTAGCCCAAAAAAAAAAGAAACCTAGTTCGACATCGATGATATTTTCTTACAAAATATAATCAAACATGTTCTTGTTCTTTAAAAAAAAAGGTTATTATAATTCTACAATATGAATATCGAATGATATATCATGTGACCTTCTACTTTCTTCTTCGCTCTCTTATTTTTTGTATGCCGAAAATGTTCACCTTTCAATAGTAAATATATACGACGAAATCGATCTGCTAAAGTGTAAAAAATCAAGAAATAATTTGAGTATATTTCAATAGAAAAAAAAGGATCGTATGCAATATAAAAAGAAAAATAATAAGCCAAAGCACCAACAGGAATCTACTCCATAACCATTGCTGGACTCAATCCGTCCAATGAATGAATATAGTAATTCGATAGGACAACATTGAAAATGTAAAGAAGAAATCAGATATTGGCACCGACACTGTAGAAACCTAATTCTGTTTTGACCTCCTCTCTCTCTCTCTCTTTCTCTTGTGTGTTGCCTCTTCGTATCATTCGTCTTACTGCTATTTGGCAGATAGATGCAAAGGAAATTCGATTAACACACTATTTCAAACATGAAAACAAAAACCGAAATAAAGAATAAATCTACTGCAATCAAAGTAAAAACAAAGATTTTCTTTTTCTATGTTTTCTTTTCTCAAAAAACTATTTTCCAATAGCATCGTCATAATTATCGTCAAAAAGAACAATTTAAAATCAACTTATCCAAAGACTTGCTTGTTGAACAAGAGCAACAGTGTAAATATTTTACTTTAAAAAATAAACAATTATTTGTAGATTATTCTTTAGTATCAGCATGTGCTTGGTGCAAACAGTTAGTTAGTCAATTTTTTACAATACAAAATGATGAGGCTGATTCGAAAATATTATGTAGTGAAGTATGTTTTAATCAATATCGTCGAGCTGCATTTAAAAAGAATAAGGTTCGAATTCATTTATTCTTCAGTGTAAAAATAATTTCACATTTTCAGATTATCAAGCAATTGAAAATTAAAGAAGTAATTCCACTAATAGTAAAATTCCATAAATAATGGTTCTCATGTCATACAAAAACCACCTTTGTTTTTCTAGCCTAAGAACACTACCGTATCAAAGTCAATAACATACGAAATCAAACGTGATAATCAACGAAAAGTCTTATCACCACAGCGTCAGTCAAAATCCTCAATAAAGAAGAACGAAGTTATTCGAAGATCATCTCCTCTATCATGGTTACCACGCATGTCAAAATATCATCGACCATCATTTCGTCCTAACGATGCAATAACTAATTTTTCAACAGATTTTACTGTTTCACCTTTCGCTTACATTTCACCAGCTCCTATCAATCTAAGTTATCATCCAAACCTATCCGCCCCTGTCCAGCAAGATCCTTCGACATTACCAATGAGAACAATGCACATAAATCCTTTTCCAATAGCAACAAAAGAATATCCACCGAATTATACATGGATTCTCTCAAGTTATATTCAATTGCCAATATCGATTCCACTGTGTTTTCCTGTTCAATCACCACATGCAAAATGTTCCATGGATCTCATGAATGTTCGAACATGCCAAGCTGGCATACAAAATACTATTGACTCATTCCTAAATAGTCAACAGCAAGGAAGACGATTATCAATTTAAAACTTATTTTAACTATTAAAATAAAGCATCCGTATCTCATAAAATGGATAGATGATAATGAAATGCTCTTTTTCTTTGTCAAACAGGTCGAATATATCAATAGGATAAAAAGAAATAACGGCTTACATTCGGATTGGCTTTTAAATAATGTTCAACTAACATATTAGCTTTTTCAAGATCACCATCACCATTTCCTAAAGATAAGAGTTAATTTTTTTTTATATGGTAAACAATATTTGTTTTTCGAAATTACCAAAAATATGTGCAGCATATGTATGATAACCAAGAAGCAATAAAGCCGATAATGGTGCCCGTAATCCTTTGCTCATGGCACTTTTCTCAAGCTCATTGAGACCAAAATCCTACAATAATAATTTTCTCTATTGGAATTACCACAAATAGCATATAATCAGATCTTACTCGATCGCCAGAGAAGCCAGCAAATTCTAGACACCGAATAATTCGTTGTGGTAGATTAGCAATCATCTAAATATTATCAAAATTGAAATCTAAGAAAACAAGTTTGTCTTGTTTTATTAATACCAAATTAAATGCCCCATTACCCATTCGGACTCCACTATCAAAATGTTCATAGGATAAATCCGATTTGAATCTGGACGGATCATTGTTTTTGGCTAATTTCCTAAAAAGTGAATATCCTCATTCGAAAAAAGAATTCATTCGAGCCAAAAAAAAATAGCCTACGCAAATAGGTCATGGCATTCTTTAATTTTTAAAGCACCGCTTATAAAACTAATTAATCCTTGATCTTGAATAAATGTTAATAAAGCTCGAATAAGTAATGCTTCAGCATAGACTAATTTTGCATGCAATTCATCTAGGATAAGAAAAGACAAGAAAAGAACAAATAAATGCGCGAATTTATTAATCAATTTTCTCCCAAAAGAAAGACAAACATCCTGATTGAATTTCTATAATTCTATTTGATTTATTAACAATGAACAAACTGCATGAGTCATTTTCCCATTGATTATTGCAATCGAAAACTATTCATATGCATCTCGTTCGGTACAACTTTAGTTGCATGTTGCACAATGATAATATTATTTCTTTATCAGTATCATCGCCGTTCAATTATTAATTTAAATCCTAAGAAAATAACAGCTCCGGCACAAAATTTTAATAATCTTTCAAATCGATCTAAGACGAAAATTGATCAACAGATTGAAAAGCTTCTTCGGTTAACACCAAGTATTCCGTTAGAACAAATAAAATTAAATGAATTTAACCGAATAACAGTCAAACCATCAATAAAAAATAATTGACATTTTCTTTTTTCGTAATTACTTACATTCAGTCATGACAGGTTTTGATGTTAAACTAAATGTTATCCATGGCCGATAGGGTTCGTATTTTTTTGACATATTTGTTGTGTGACGTAGTGCTTGAATTGTAGCTTCAATATCATCCTAAATATGAAAATTAAATAACCATTTTTATATAAAAAATTTTCGCTTACTTGATTGAATGTCATTCCGGCTTGCATAAAACTTATGGAACTATGCAATAAACTGTGATATAAAGATCGATTTTCTCTATATTAAAAACAAAATACAAATAACGAATAAATATTTGATAATAAGAATTCCCGTTGATTTATTAAATTCATACTGTTCTTTAGTTTTTCTAAGTGCATCATTGAGACGATTTTCAAATATAAGTTGTGTAATTTTCTGACATTCAACTAATGATTGTAGTAGATCAATTGTTGATTCTTCATGAACTTTTGATAATGGTGCTCTACTGAACATTCTCGAAATAGTTTAATAAGAAATAAATTGGAAATTAACGAACTTATTTAGATGTGATTTTTGATGATTGTCATCATCATCTAAACTTTCCAGTGCATCTTCAAATACCTAAAATAAATAAATATAAAAATATGATACTTGCTCTTTTTTTTGCAACCGAAACAAGACACGTTTTATGTGCTTATCGAGCATTTAATGCATTGTATTAGAAAACAATTTAATACGAAATCCTAAATAAAATTTACTAAATATTTTCAAGGTCGAGTGCCGCTGGCTGTTTTTCTCAGATTCTATTACTTCGCTTGGAATTTAATCTGTGATCAAGCTTTTTTTTATTTTATAAAATAATTTGATTCGATTATCTTGTAAGAGAATACCTCTGAAACAGACATTCTTTTTTTTCTTCGTCTGTGAGTGTGTTTATTTGACTAATTCATTTCTAGTTTCATTCAATCTATGTCTTGTAATCACTTTATTCTGTACAGATGGCTTCTGTTTTCTAAGAGATGACAGACAGTCATCATATGATTATATAACGACGAAATTATTTTCTACTAGAGATCATTTTCTTCCTTTCTTTCTTTGTTTTCTTGCTTGCCGTGCCTCCTTCTTTTACGTTCTCCGCTAGAAAATAAAAATGGATGCCATGACACACGTGTCATTGTAGAAGTCAACTTTTTTTGTACGTAAACTTTTCCATGAGGCGTAATTTGTACGATCCAATAGACTACTCTATTTTTCATTCCCTGTAATATACCTAATCAATCGTAACGATAAATAAACAAAAGAAAAAACGAATCATCTTACATCGAGAAAAAACACCACATAAATGTTCACCTAATCAAAAAGCGTTTGTATTTATATTTTTCAATAGAGCATGCTTCGTCGAGATTATACTCCATATTCATTTTTTGACTCCAATACTTCATCAAATTATGGTATTATGATACTTAATCGTTCATTGGATAGTGTTCGAAATTTATTAAGAAAAGAACTGTGGGAAAAAGCGAATATACGTGCTTGCGCTGATGGTGGTTCAAATATACTCAAAAATTATTCCGATGAAATACATGACAATTTTATACCAGATTATATTAGCGGTGATTTCGATTCTATTAATGAAGCTACCTATGAATATTATAAAACAATACCAACTATTGAGTTTATTAAAACTCTTGATCAAAATGCGACTGATTTTACTAAATGTGTTCGTGTTATGTTAGAGAAAAAGTCGACTTTAAATGATCTTCTCGTATTCTGCTCGTTGGGTGGCCGATTTGATCATACTATAGGTATTATACATTCGCTCTATATACTCAATAATCATTATCCTAATTTACAAATATATTTAATTGCCGAGTGTGATATAACTTTTTTATTACATGCAAATAAACTTAATAGAATTCATATTCAATCAATATATAATGGTAATACATGTAGTTTGTCGCCGATGAGTCAATCAGCACATGTCGAGACTGAAGGACTACGATGGAATTTATGCAAAACTCAAGAATTAAATTTTACTAAACTTGTTAGTTCATCGAACACATATGAAACGAAAACAACGTCGCATGTTGATGTTCAGACTGATAATGACATTATTTGGACAATGACATACATATGTGATAATAAATAATCAGAAGAAAAAATAAAATTCCTGTTCCTCCTTCTCCTCCGCTTTTTTGTCTTTTTTTTTACCTCATTATTATCGTCATCGTCTTTCCGAGGATTTGCTAGATTGTTCAATGATTTTGTCGTTGCTAAATCTGTTGTTGAAGAATAACTATGACGAAAATTATTATGATTACTAGCTGGACAATTCAATGATAAATCATTTGAATTCGGACTGGTAATAGAAGTCGATAGACTAGTCGTAGAATTCGAATGAACAAGCGCATTGGGGACTTTTAATGGATGAGTGCCATAGAAAAAGTAACTATTTTGAAGTTTATTATTCGTTGGAGTAAAATTCGACGACGACGATGATGATGCCATATACTACCACAATGATCAATTCATCTAAAATAATCTTACAATGTCAAAAACATTTCTTAACATACTTTACGACGATAACGTTATTGTTTTTAGTTCGCGTTCTTCTCTCACTTTTTTTTAAAAATATTTTATCGTTTTCTTTTCATTGACACATACACTTAAACTCTGTGATGAGTGAGTGATGAAGAAAAACGTTCTTTGTCTTCATCGAAAGCGTAAACTCTTAACTTTTATCATTGTTTATGTATGTCTGGTATATTTGTTATTTCTCAGTCTGACTCAATACTGTGACACTTTTAATCAATGTTAGTCTAAAAAAAAGATGACTTTATTTGAAGCACGGCTCTATTTTTTTTCTTCCGTTGTTGATAACACATGTTCTACAAAACAAAAAACACAAAAGAAAGGAAAGTTACGCATGCACGAAAGACGTGATCTTTTTCTCCCGTTTACCTCTAGTTTTCTATTCCATAAAACGCGTTAACGAAGAGCATGAAGAGAAAAATTATTCTTCTTTTCTCCCTGTCTCTCTCTCTCTCTCTCTTTCTGTTGCATCTTTTATATTTTCTTGAAGTTACAAAATAGAATCTTCAAAAACAATGTGCTGACATTTACATATGCATAAAACCAAAAAAATATGATCTTTTCATGAGGAAAAAAGATGTGCATAAATAGAAAAGAATACGATGTACCAATTGATGCAACTTATAACGAGTGTATGCCGGTTCTCTAGCTCGAAATAGAGAGAGAGGGAGCGAGCGAGAAAAAGAAAAGAGCATGAGAAGAGAACCAAGATATGAGTAATGACGCTTCGAGGCTATTGTTAGTAGGGAAAAAAGATTTGAACTAACGGCAAGAGGAAGAATTGTCGTGCACGCTTATACCAATAATGAAAAGGCTCTATGTTGATTCGCTGTTATTTTCTATCTCTTCCGTCTGGTACACTAGTAGAAAACCCTCTAGCAACATCATCATCCTCACCAACAACTAAAGGGAAATGCAGAATCGCAACTACTTCTTATTCTATGGTACCCATCTAATTTTACATGCATATTTCATCAACAACTAGCATTGCTATGTACATGACACAACTTATTTCTTTCTTATTTTTCATGATATCGTTGCACTGAGAAAACACATGCATACAAACATCACAAGCACAAGCACTGGATCATCTTAAAGAGTAACAATATGCATATTTATACATAGAATCTCTGCCAGAACTCATAATACAATAATTAAGACATTCCTTCTTTTCTCGTTTCATTTCCTCATCATACGCTGATTGACTTCTTTCTACTATTTTTGAACGATTTCTTAGAATATAAATATGATTTGCTCGATGATAAGAGAAAATACAATTATTACATCTCATTCGTCATATTCAGTAATGATAGTAGAGAGATGCTTCTATGAAGCAAAGGAACATTAGCAATTATAGGCGTGCAAAAAAAAAAATAAAATAAAATGGGGATAGAACTCTAGAGGAAAAATATCAACTATATGGATGAAAGTGAAAATGACATGACATGTCAACACCTTCGTTGTTACATAATGTTTTATATATATTTTTTTTTTCATTTCGAAAATAGGAGTGTCATGAGTCATTCATTCATGACACTAAACATGTTTTTCGTTCTAATCTCTTCAAATAAATTACTTTAGGATTATTTACATGCATGTATTTTTCACGACTTTTCCCCTTGACATCAAAACATTTACATAGTGAAATGAACTATATTCTTTTATTTAGTTCTCATTAGTTATTCTAATAAATTATCATCATGAAACAGCAAAGAAGAAAAAAAAATAATATGAAATCGAGCACGAATATTTTGTTTTCTTCAATTTAAATATTACTGGCCGATAGTTTTTAATTTTCATTGATCATCTCATTCAATTAGTATTAAAAATAAATAAATAGACCATAGAATTAATCTTGTTGACATCTCTTCAAGGTACCATTTATAGAGCAGAATGCAAAATGATTCTTGATTAATTATTAATTCATAGAGCAGTCTTTAGATGTGCAGCATTTCAATAATAACATCAATACATTTGAGCAACAATTCACTGCATTTTTAATCATACTATTAAGCTTATCTATATATATAAATACTACATTAAATTGCATATAGAACTAAATTTTTCTAATACGCTTATTTTCTAAAATAGTACGTGTTAGTAATGCCGCGCGTTTAATCTAGAAAGAAAAAACTCAAGCTATCCCAGCTTATGAATAAATAAAAACTACAATGATGTCTCTCTCTATATATATGCATATATCAAAAAGACTTTTCCATCGTCCACGTTAATAGAGAAAACTATTACAGTAAATCTCAACAAACAAGACAGTCCACCAGATTTCTCGTGTCGTTTGTCATCTGAGATAATGACGTCCTGAGCTATGAATTCAAGCATAATAATGAAAAGAATTTTCCTATAGCACGCTGCAGAATGATTGAATTCAACAGGCTTCTGTATCACGCAAGTCTGAATAAAAACGATTTATATCTCAGGTATATTTTATATTATTTAACTCAAATAATAATTTATTCTAGTCATTTTATAGTCAATGTTAATGAGATGGCTAACACTATCGATCTATCATTTACAACATACGATGAATAAGAGAAAAATTTTATCCGCGTTAAATATCTTACTGTTTCTCTATGCATAATATTAATCAGAAGAAGGAAAAAATACGCCAATCAGCTCTCCTTTTTAACTAACCCATTTTTTATGTAATCACAAGAAACCACGTAACTGGAGGGCGAACATCCCACCGATAATTAAAAGACTTCTTTTTTTAAAGCAATCTGTCTAATGGGGTCATATAATAAACTCATATATAATGGAATTTATATTGTTGTTTTTGTGCATTTCGTTTAACATCGCAATTATTATCATTAATGACAAAATATACAAAACTAGTCGAAGGATTTTCGTTAACAATTCTTATCGATTGACGCTCTCAGTGAATATATTTATTTTAATAGGACCTATAGTAGATGTCGTTAAATAGTTCAGTACATTGTTTTGATCAATTTCAATGCGTCCTTGATTAGTTTAAGTATTGAATTCTTAAGAATAATAGGAGAAAATCTGATATATTTAATGCTTAGTAATTGTTGATAGTATCTATTATTGCATTAGTTGGTTCAAGTAATTCGCCATCAGCAACATATTTTTACTTTGAGAATCTATTCTTTAACGTGTAACTTTATCAAAACAAGAAAAAAAATCCTTCTCAACATAATAAGACGTTAAAAGACAAAATAATAGATTTTGTTTTGAATGCTTTAGAAGAGAAATGTTATACTATAAAAATAATTCATATATCCAAGAAAAGAATAGATACGACTAATGTTATTTCTTGGGGTGTATTCATCCGAAAAAAGAATCCATCAAGGACGTTTTTGTTACATTTAATTACATATTTACGAATATATATATATATATATATTTATAGCCAAACAGAAGACATTGAATTGCATAGCAAATAGAGGAGCATTTGCAGAGGAAAACACCCGTAGTATCATAGTTCCACTTTACGCTATTATGTACCTCGTCATATATGATATATTCAGATGAGAGAGAAGGATTCGAGTATTTGGATTCATTCTAAGAAGAAATGCCTGTTTTACTAAAAATCTCTATCAAAAACATGATATTCCAAAACCCGAATGTGTCTTTCTCATGGGAATGTATTTCTAGTTAGATTGCACTTCATTGAATATCTCTATTGTTTTATGAGAAGAAAATGTTTCAAGAAAGACGTATTCACTGTTGTTGAAACCTTCGGGACTCCTTCGTCGTCAGTATTAACTATATTGATAAGCAAAACTTTTGGCTTGTAGCAAAACGGTTATTAAGTTTTCGCTATGGGCTCGAACTATTGTAGACTTATTCTTATCTTGACATACTCCGTCGAATGAAGGAAAAAAAGTAATCAGATACTTAAGTGTAAGATTTAGTGTTGCAACAGTCTGGAAAGAATTTCTTTGGTGGTAATGTATAATGCAATGAGAAACATCGGGTCTAGCAAAAAACGGATCTAGTCCAAAGCCGAAGTAAACAACATTGTATCGATCTCGAAAAATAATTGAATGATTCTGTAGGCGAATATGTTTAACACAACAGGCATCGCAAGTAGTGAGCAGAAATTCGAACAAATCGAATTAGATTGATGTCAAAGTTAGTTCAGATCGCTGTCGAGGGTCATCATTAATTTGTCTTCACATCGGATCTGTCGTCATTCAAAATTTCTTAGTCACACAATGATATTTGAGTGGGTATTTTCAAAAATAAATTTCGATAACTTATGAGTTTATCATGCAACGAAAGATGCTGTGATAACGAAATCGGTCTCGAGTAGTGCTCTATGCCCGACGGTATCTGAAAGATAAATGAATGCTGTTCTCTACGGCTAATTAGATGTCTTCAAATAAAAAAAGCATAGAATGCAAGAATAACGATTGATGGAATCGACTCCGTTTTGAATCATTTTAATTATGAAGCAAAAGAAATGAAGAGGGCCGATAAAAAAAAAGAAAGAAAGATTAACAATGGCATCGAATTTACTTATTCAATAGCAAATGATCATTTTACCTGTCGTATCGATATTGAAATGTATAAAAAAAAGTGAAGCTCAGCTCTACAGTAACACTTCATTGATCAATTTTAGGTTGAACTGGATCTATAATATTGATGTGTTTAGTAAGCAAAACAAACAGAGGCCTAGTGTAATTGGATTCAAAATAAGAGATTGATTTTTACGTCAGATAATTTTACAATAGTACTAATGGTTATGAAGTAATCAACAAGATATTTGTCTTTGTTAGACTCATTTATCTAACATAGAATGCAGAGATGACATACGTCTCAATGCTACACATATGTTTGTATCATACAGAATGACATAGATTTGATTTGTGTATTTTAACGAAAACGTATGAAGACAATATCTAATGTCTTAGCAACCTTGTGCGAGCACACACACAATGTGCATATTGTAATTTAGTTGCATGAGAATAGTCCTCGCTTATCAACTACATGTACGTATATATTAATTTCGTTTAGATTAATCTCAGCTGCAGAATATTGACGTTTGGAAATATCCGCTTGATGAATCGATCCTATACGATTACGATTTGTCTGCTCGTAACATGAATTTCCTTTAATGTTATCATTCTAATGTAGTTTGTATCTTTTTCACCCTAATCCAAATTGCATTACATTTTGCATGCGAAACTCAGGGAATTTCTTCGGTCGGTTTGTTCAGTGCAAAACAAAATTTGAAATAGACACTTAAATCAATCAATTGATTGTAACGTAATCTTTGTTCGGTGCTATTTTATATATCAGCATTCTTAATAATGATGAAATTCATGTGGCTAATATCGTTGTGAATAAAAGTATTGTGTATAAAGGAAAATTATGACGAACGCAATAGGACGATCAAATGTAAATATAAATAGATGTGTTATTCAGAAGGGCTTTATTAACACACTAGGCACAAAATATGGAAATTAAAAAACAAAAACAAAAGAGAGAACATATTTTCAAGTAGGGTTTTTCAAACGTTGTTGACGAACAGTCGTTCCATTTAGTATTTGACGTGATGAATGCCGTTCAAATGGCGGAGGTCGAATAGTTAAATTAGGTGATGGATCAACAACACTTGAAAGTTTTTCATTGGCGATCCGATGGCGATGATAACTAATATTTAGTTGCTGTTGTTGTGGTAATTGAGATGCATTTGATTGAGTTCGATTGATTTGACGTCTCTGAATAACATTAGCTTGTTGTTCGGTTGATGTTGTCGAATGATGACTATTGGTACGACGCACTAAATTGTTCTGTTTGATTGTTCCTTCTGCTCGTGATTGATGTATTCGAGTTATATTTGATGTATCCTAGAATGAGAGAAACAAAAATGATTAATTTTGCCGCTTTTTCGGATAAATAGAATTCACTCTTAGTGTCGACTTTTGTCGTGCTGCAATCGATGTATGACGTTTGATACTGATTTCATTGGGAGGAGCTGTCATTCCTTCAATATTCACTCGTGAACGAATTTCACTAAGATTTTTTTGTAATTGTTGAACATTGTTTTGAGCACGTCGCTTGATCGATACAACAAAATTTAGGAGTCGATGTGCTGTTGACGGTGTTTCAGTAAAACCAGTTGCAGAACGACTCTGCGGATTAAAACTCATTTTACGATGACGATTATTTATGGAACATGTTTCATCATAATAATAATCGTCATCATGAACAATTGCTGAACTTGTCGGTAATTCATCATATTTTTCAAGTTCGGCACGAATTTTCGTTGCTGCTAATGAATATTTCATGGCTGACGCTTTCTTTTTCTTTTTTTCATCCATTTGATTTGGATTGGGCTTTGCCTTTTTCGGTATATCTTTCTTTTTACTTGTTGCTCGTATATACGCTTCTTTGAGTGCAGTAATTCGATTCCATACGCGGTGATCACCACGTGTACGTTGAAGCATATTATGAATGAAATCGACATCGGTCTTATCCAAGCCTAATGCCAAACCAGGAAAACGACGGCTAGGCGGTGGACTTGGTGGTAAAGGTGGCGGTGGCGGCGGCGGCGGCGGCGGNGGAGGAGGAGGAGGAAGTGATGGTGTTGAATGATTAGCATGGGATTTTTTATTGGATATTTTTCGAACTGGTATTCGTTGTACAATAGATTCAGTTTGTGAAACAATTGTACTCGAACCGCTGACTGTAGTCGATGCAGAGGATTTTGGTCGACGGCGTAAGAGAAAATCTTCGAATGTATCATGAGTGAAAAATTCCTCTTCTTCTTCCTCTTCTTCTTCTTCTTCTTCTTCGTCATCTTCATTTGTTGTTGTACCCTAAATTTAAGTAAAACGAATGTACATGGTCGTAGAGAAAACAAAGATCAGTTTTGTTTCGGTATTTACTTTATGATCAGATTCTCCATTTTCTGAAGCTGAACAAATTTGTGGAAATGCCTCTTGTTCTTTTTGTTGGCGTTGCTGTTGCTGTTGTTGTTCGTCCGGTTGCGATTGATCGCGACCATTATGATTCGCTCCTCGATACCAAGAAAATACTCGATCTCTCAATGCTCCATTAAATTGCATCGCGCGTTCAAGTACACCTCCTGCTGATGGATGATGAATATTAGTATTTATTCTATTATTTAATGAAATCGGTTGTTTTATTTCATTATAAGTATGATCAGATAGTGGTCGTGCTGATCTCATTGGCTGGTTTAATTGATTTCCATCTAATTTCATTTGTACAGCACGTTGCCGTCGTCGTTTACGTAATGTACGTCGCCAACGATCATCTAAAACCATCGGATGGCGAACTGCAGTAGTCGAATTTGAACGTGGATTTTGTTGTCGATTTGCATTTAGATTATGATTATTGCTAACAGGTCCTCTTGCATTACTGCGTGACCCGATTGAACCACGTAAAGCAACAGAACCACGTAGACGACGTCGTCGCGTGCCATGCAATAATCGTCGCTGACGTGCATTTAGAAACGATGGAATATTTTCCGGTGGATTTATTGACATTTTTGTACGATATAGAGCACTTTTATCACCACAATTAGGAGCCATGTTTACTTTGAGTTCTTTGATCGTCTAAACAAATGAAATTTTAATTGTTTTCTTTCACATGACCAATGAACTCACTTGAACACTACTTGCAATCGAACTAGTTTCGAGAACATTCGCTTCGTCGCCATCGTCTTGTTCTTTTCCATCTGTAGATATTAGTATCGTTGATGATAGACTATGAGTATCTTGTTTTTGTTCATTTCTTGGTGGAATAGCAGGTGGTGGTGGTGACATTTGAATAGAAAATTGAACTTGTTTAGTCGTACGTGTTGGAATAACGGGTGGCTTATCATCGTGGTATTGCAAATTAATATAGATATGTTCAGATGATACTGGAATAATATTGTCATCGAGTATATTGAAATAGGATGGCGATCTTTCGGCTTCAAGAGTAATTGCAGATGATGATGAAGTTCGTTTTAAAAATTTTGTTTGTGAGTAACATGGTGGTGGAGGTGGCCGACGTGTTTTAATATTTTCGTATATTCTACTTGAATTTGTTTTTGTGCTTTTATTTTCTATATGAATCTCTTGATAATGAACATGATTTGTTACTTGATCAGAACAAATCGATGGTCCGACTGATGTTGTATTCATCAATGTAGCATAAGTAACTTCATTTGAAAGAGTGTGAGGCTCTGATGGGCGTAGCGGTGGTGGTGGAAGTGGCGATGGTGGAGGTTGTAGTGGTGATACTAGTGAATTTGATACAGGCATATTAATATAAACACCTTGAAGAAGGCCGACAACTGGTGCTCGAACTTTTTTCTTGAATTGAGTAGCAAATGAAATTGTTTGTTGTTTCATATTATCATGATTTCGAATGGAAGATACTGTATGACAATTTGTATATATTCGTGCCACGGTCTCTGCTGAGAGGGGTGTCATTAGTGGCGATGGTTGTAGTGATGGTGGAGAAGGTAGTGGTGGAGACACACAATAGAATAGTTCAAGAGTATTATGTCGGTTATCATATGGATCAGGAGTATTTGCATACGATGGTAAATCAATGTCCGATGGTAATGGAGGAAATTCTTCTTCTTCCTCTTCTTCATCATCATCGTCATCAGCAGATTCCTCAATAGAATTCTCGAATTCCATGTTTTGTTCGTTTGTCGACGTTGAATTCAATGTTTCAGTGAACATTCATTACACACCCACCTATCTCTTGTGTATGTACATATGACTGAGTCCGAATTGGTAATCGTTTCCTTCCTTCTCTTTGCTTTTGTTGTTCGTTCATCGTCATTAGAAACGAAAAAGAACAATTATGTACTACCGTCGACAAAGTCAATTGTAAATAAATATTCTTATGTCATACGTTTTTTTTTATGCGAAGACATAAAATAGAGACGACAGCGACCAAATATATACATATGTTTAATATATTTCTTGTTTTAAGTGAAACAGACATTCACCATAGTGTGATCGAACGATAGAATAGATTAAATTGTTGAAACATAACTAATCCATGAGCTGACTATAAAAGCTTTAGACCTGTTATTCTCAAAGGATAATTCTTAAAAAATGATTGTCAATAAAGAATAGATAGCCATGTTAACATCATAATCCTTGATGAATAAATAGTTCGTGAAACATCCGGCAAATGATTGAGCGAAGTAAAATGAAAGACTGCGCAATTACAATTTGTTAACGATAAAAAAAGGAAATTAATAAGATAAAACTTAGACAAAATTGTGAACCCGCATAGAGATATTTATATATAGAAAAGTTAAACATGCAGAGTCAGTCGTATGACAAAGCAAAAGGAATCGTTTTTAGATACGATCAATATTTATAATTACATAGATGTGTAATTGAATATCAGGCAGAGTTTTCTTTAAATTCTGATTTAGTATTTTTTTTTTAAATGAGATATTTTCTTCTGTTGGTGTTTTTTGCACTTAGTCATGAATATGGACTATGAATGATAAGTATGAAAAGAAGAGAAAATTTAGTTTATCAAATTTCATATAAAAAACACAGTGACACATCAACAATTACTATTCTGTTTTTACCTGCTTATCTTTCATTAAAGAAAAGTGTAGTATAGAAGACTTTGACTTCATTGTGATAGTAATCATGATAGTCGTGAGCATTTACATATTCATTATTTTCAATATTCATATAGTTAAAACAAATGATTGTCAATATTCAACCCCCGATGGAATCTTCGATTTGAGAACGTTAGGTTATAAAAATCAACCAAAATATAAAAATGTCACTAGTAGTGGCTCACGGTTTCTTAAATTTTCTTTTAATGGCTGTTTTCCGTATTCAACAACAGATACTTGTAAAAATGCTGCTGCTTGTGTTTGTAAGCGGTTTTTAATTTTACATTAATCGTAAAACAAAATGTCTATTACTATTGTTGAATTATTTTCATTCAGTTGATGAAATCACAAGTACCGATATGTTGATCGCTCGTCAAGCAAATCGGAAATTTACGTACACTCATGGTTTAATAACCATAGTCTATACAGATGGAGCTGACAGTACGGTCAATGTTTTTCTCGTCTGTAAGGACATGGAATCGGTTCAAGCTGCACAGGTCGATGATAATACTTATTTATTCAATATTGAAAGTAAATGTGCTTGTCCTGGCAAATGTGAATACACGCCAGATAAATCATCAGGTGGTTTAACAGGTGGAGCCGTTTTCATAATAATTCTAGTTTCTTTGATGGCAACTTATGCTATTGTCAGTGTTATTTTTCTTCGATTCGTAAAACATGAACAAGGTATTAATCTTGTACCAAATCGAAGTTTATGGTTACAACTGGGACATGATTCAATTCATGGCGTGAGATTTCTTGTTGCGAAAATTCAGCAAAGAAATACATATGAAAAAGTTTGAAAGAAAAATAAAATAATATTTCTTCTGCTTTTATTTCGTTTTCTTTTGTATTCCATATAATCACATTTATTATTATCTTTTAGCCGTTGTAACAATGTTTATTCTTCTTCTTTGTAGTATTATTATTCTTTGTGAAAATGGTTGTTCCGAGACCTGGCTTCTCGATTTGTTATTTATTTATTTTAATTATTCAAAGAACCGCTAGTTCATCTTCATGTGTTTATGATGTTGGTCATGGACAAAAAATAGATATTCGTGCTTTAGGAAATTCCGATGGTAAACGACCTAAATATGACAACATCCCAAATACAAGTCCTGTTAAAAATAGTCTCAGTTGGAATGGATGTTTTCCTTATTCAAAATATGATGGTGGTAGTTGTAAAGGCGCTGCAGCATGTCTTAGTAAGTCGAATAAACTTGTTTTTCTTCATTCTAACATATGTTTCAATGTATATATATATAGCTAGTACGACAACGGGTCAGTCAACTCTTATTGCGAGACCCAGTAGTGTGAAATTCGAACCCGAGGAAAACGTTAATCTACTTGTTTATCACTCGGGCGAAACAATTCTTACTGTTTATTTGACCTGTGCTGATATCGATGAGGATAAAATAAATTCCCGGCAAGATAGTACAACGATATTTAATATCTATCTTCAATCTCGATGTTGTTGTCCTGATAAATGTCATTTTTCAACTAAATCTGGATCTCTAAGTGGTGGTGCTGTATTCGTTATTCTACTGGTTTCTGTTCTATTCACTTATATTGTTGGTGGAGCGTTATTTTTAAAGTATGCTCGTGGTGCTACTGGTACTGATATGATACCACATCGTATGATATGGTTAAATGTAGTATCATATGTACTAGATGGACTCAGATATACTCTGCTAATTATTCGACAAAGAAGTTTAAATGTTGATTATCAAAAAATATAGAAGAAGAGAAGAAGAAAAAAACAAGAAAAGAAAATCATTCATTTACGTTGTTTTTTGTATAGAACTTATTGTTGATAATTATTGTATAAGAATGCAAAGGGAAAAAACGAGAAAAACAGAAGGAAAAATCCGAGTGATCTCTTCAAATATCCGAATATAATTAGCAAGAGAGAAAAAGAAGAAGAAGAGAAAAAAAAAGATTTTCATGAGTGATAGATGCATATAAGGCAAGTGTTAACAGAAGACATCAACAAACGAGTAATTGGAGAACGAGCCATAGATAGAGAGGGAAAATGAAAACGATGGTATTTCCGGTTGGGCGTATACTTCTGGCAGTTTCATTTCCATAATCGAAACAATTTTCGTTAGAATAACTTCTAGATTAAATAGATTTGACTAATAATAATTACAAAAAAAAGGTAAGTAAGTTGAAATGTTGAACTTTTATGTGCGCAATTGAATTATATAAACGTATATTACTGGAATCAATGAAGAAAAAGAACAACAGAAAGCTGTGCTAGAGATTTTTGTCTTTCTCTTGATTCTTTCTGTTCAACGGAGTCCATCGATGTGTGCTTGTGCGCAAGCTTGTGAACAATATATGTAAAGAACGTCAATAGGGAGTGTGCTAAATATGATTGAATATAAACAATATGAAGGGCGAACATGTCGATTGACATGCATGGGACAGCTACGATTCTTCTTTATGAATCCCATATGTGGTAATTTTTGCATAATAAGTTATGTATCATTTTATATCTGCTTGACCGATACTCCTATTCTGTCGAACATAATTTTTCTGTGCAAAACTAAATCAGTTGTTCACAATCACGTTGTCTGCCATAAAAATAGAAAACATGAGAGAAATACAAAATCTTTTCATCTTAGTATTAAAGAGAGAAAAAAAGGCTAATATCCGTGTAACACTCTTCCTTATAATATTATATTCGCCTCCTTCTCTTTGTTTTGTTGCGTAGTAACTTTCTCTCGAACGTTTCTTTTTTTCTCTCGGATGCATGTATGCATCTCATTTGAACTACTTTTAGATGTTGTTAACTAAAAAAAAAAAACAATAGTGCCTGTTGACTAATGTCTGATGTTGGCTTGTCATCTATGTTTAATTTTACGTGGCCGAAATATCTCAGTGAAAACATGCACGAAACACCAACTAATCATAGGGATAACGAAATATCGTCAGATAAAAAATTATCCAAAACTCTTTGGGTAATAAATCAATTTACTATTGCTCAACGAACAGTTTTTATACTCTCGTTTGTAAGTTTACTGTTTCTTTTNAATAATGAATAATTAATTTGGAACATGAAAATGTACGATGAACTTACTATTCAATGGGAAACCTTGATGTTTGATGAATATTGACAATGCATAATTAATGTTTTTCTTTTACAAATCTATTTGCACGAGGAAAACTAAACTGTCGGCCCTGTGAATTGAATAGACGGTTGTTTTCTAAGATATGAAATGTAGATCGGACAACCGACTTTGAAACTCGATACATTTTAAGAAGGTTTCGCCTATCGTTTTTTCTTCTTATAAATCGTTCACAAGAGGATTTATCTCTAAAGATTATAAGACTGATTAAATATCTTTAACAATTGTATATAATTATATTCATATGCAAGAAAGAATTCGATTATTTAGTTTGCGCTTTTTGTTTTATCTTAGCCCTATTAATGATTTATTGAGTCATGAAGATTAAGCTATTTTTACACGTTTTATTTAAATATTTCTCAAGCACAAAAAACATGAAGTTCCTGAGTTCTTTTCCGTTTTATTTCAATACTATAATTAATAGTTAATTGATGATTGACCCATTCTAATTTTTAATATGTAAATATATGCAATTGAATTTTACTTTGTTTCTTTTTTCCTTGCATAGATTATTCTTTTTTGGATTCTATTTATCTCAATCTATGCATTAAGTCGTATTATAATTCGATTTTTTTCGAATTTAAAACGCTTTCATTTCCATCACGATTCAACGTCAATATCAAACGATAAAATTAGTCGGGCATTTGTTATATCATCGACTCAATACGGTTCATTTCGTCCAACACATTTATCATCATCATTATTGTATCGGTCGGACAGTCTTTTCTCAAATAGTGATTTCACCTTTAACAATCAGCAAACAACATCACAAAAACCACTCAATAGAATTTCACAATCAAACGAAAATAATTCTAACTTATTAGAATATTATTTAAACTCTTATAATCCCTTAAAAATTGATCTAAAGGATAAAACACAAGATCTTGTTACAGTATCAACTATTAAAGATGAACTTCATGAAAAAGCATCTAGTGATACCGACACATGTCCAATTGCTAATTGCTATTCACTTGCTGGTACAAGTAAACGAAAAATACATCACGGTAGACAATATGGTCGTCTTAACGAACCAGAAAACTGCTCGACAACAATGAGTATAGCCGATGATCGACTGTCTGAATGTAGTACAAAATTAACTACTATCACATTACCTATACTTATGATCACAGATTGTTCAAATAGCCAACGATTACATACAGATATCATCGAACATGATGAAGATGAGAAGGAAAAAAAACTGAACACTACATTTTGATGTAGCAGCCTACTTATGTGTGTGTGTATATATACGTATATATATATATTTGCATGAATGTAATTCCGTGTTTTCATTGATTGATAGCATTGAAAAAAGGCAAAATATCAAATGAATTCATCGATGATTTTCATGAATTTCTAATGAAGGAATCGTTTTTTTGCATGATCATCAGAGGATTATCATACTATCGAGCACAGTAGACATACTGAATTTTTTTTTCTCTTGTCTGTCGTTCATTGTACATTCGAATTTCTCTTGTCAAATGAGCAATCACGTTCATCTATTTCCGGAGATGACAGACTCATGTACTAAAGTGTCGGCTTGCTTTTGATGATCGTTTATGGATGTCACGATGTTATTATTGTTCAAAGTAGTACTTCATTTCTATGCCTAATATATTAATTTTATGCATCACATTTTAATTTTTTTTTTGTTTTGATGTCCTGCTGTGTCGATCAATGACGAACACAATGGCGTCATCACTGAATACGATACGATCGATTTCTTTTCTTTCTTAATTTAAAAATTGCACTTTTCACGTTTATTGTTTGCTTAGATTATGGAGGCCTGATGACTGTCTAACATGTGTGCGTATGTATGTCTTCTTCTTGGTTCTCTTTTCATTCATCTAATATAAAGTTTAACGAGACAAATAGACCATTGTGTGAATAAATTGACGCAGCGACTGGTCAGAGTGAGCCACGAGCAACCTTTCTTTTCACTATTGGCAATTTTCTTTTTCTTATTTTTGCCACCTTTCCTTCATTTTATTCTTTAATTGAACACATCAACCACCTGTCTGTCGAATATACATCGCTATATCTAAATTCGCGTTCGTATTGAAAAAGAAAAGAAACAGGAAGAAGAAAACTTCCGCATAAATATATGCTTTCAAAGGACACATTAATATGAGTGATTTTGTTTGTTCCTCACACATCTATTCACTCGTTCATACGAACGAAAACAAGTAAACGCGATTTATAACTGGTTCATTTTTTTCATCTAGTAAGTTTGAAGACAATTATCGTCAATGAACCTTTTTGATTAACATCAACGATAATCTAATGACTCATATCGAAGAAAAACTTTATTTACAAAGTATATTGGATGTTATCGATGAAGTATATAAATTGAAAAATTATCATCAACAAACATCAACATACGAAGAACGTTTAACCGCATCGTTCAATAAATTACTCGTTCCCGATTGGTACAATCATGATTATACATCAGCAAATGAACTGCGTAAAACAAAATCTCACGGTCAAGTATCTCGTACAAAACGACACGAATACAAGACTTCTGATCTATCATTGTCATCGTCCAATAATTCAACACATTTCTTGAATGATAAAGGTTAGCCGTCATAATATCGTAAGGAAAAATGTCGAAAAAATAATATTGACATGAAACATTGTCGGTTAATATTTTAGAGAATTGTAAATAATATAGTGCATGTTTTATTGCATAAAATTAAGTTGAAATCTTAACAGTGAGAAAAAAAAATAAAAGAATATTAAAAAGTTATTTTTTCCGTTTAGCAACTACAAATGATAAATCATCTAAATATTCCATAGCATTTATTGCTCCATCGTAATATCTTTTTCCGAGTTTATCCATACGACGTTGAATAGCAATCGTTTTAGCTTGTTTTGATCGTGTTCCTAAGCCTGTCATGATTTGAACATACATATGATGAAAACGGTTTTCTTCTCATTGAAGAAGTTTACCCAAGTCGAGCAATCCGACAGTAGTCACCTATCGGAACCCATCCGATCTGACTGGAATCCAATAGAATTTTATCGGATCCTGTCAGATCTTACAGAATTATCGTTGGATTCCGGGTCGAGGAATCGATGTCGGATCCTCAGTGTCGGATTCCTATGAATTACAATGAAAAACCGTTGGATATCATCGGAAATTCATAGGATTCCGACACTGAGGATCCGACATCGATTCCTCGACCCGGAATCCGATAGAATTGTATCGGATTGTAGGATATTTCCAGGTTCCTATCGGATCAGTCGACCTGGATAATAAATGAGCATATATTCGGACGGCTAATTTGTACTCGACGATTGAAGCGACTATGAAATGCTAAATGAAGCATAAGAAGATAAATTTCTGAGTTAGATACAAGAAAAAGATCACCTTCAGCATTATTAATGGTTCTGATGTTGAGACCATGTACACACCATTGAGAAATAGGAACTTTGTTAAGTCATTGTTCCTGAAAATATGGAAATAAATCGTTTAATGTTTCATTTTACTTGTATTAATAGTTAGTCATCTCTATCAATGTTGGCTAAAATTCTACACTAGTGAAATCTTAAGAAAAAACAATGAACTAAATGGGATTAGAATCGCCATATACTGGAGACATTATTATTTTTTATTTTTCACTTTCAACATTTTTCCTTTCGATGTTTTTTCTTCACTTTTTCTGTTTTCGACATTTCTCCAGCACACCATGATAAACATCGACATCGATCACCAAGTCGATCTAGATCAGAACGACCATCATTGAGAAATAATTCGACAACATCTAGCTATGATACAAATGGAAGTACTATTATTCATAATCGACGCTTGACTAATTCTCATGAAACATCAACATATGCTCCTGGACTGCGGCGTGTTACTCAATCATCAACTTGGTATAAACCAAAAAAGTTTATTATCAATGATAATAACAATGGCCATTCGATTCAACTACCCAAACCTTTACCAAGACATTCAAAAATAAGTAAGTGAAATTCGATTATAATCTTGATACCGAATGTCAAACAACTATTAGATAAAAATCTCAAAATGTAAATCACTTTTTTTCTTCTTCTCCATGGTGTTACCTTTCCGCTTTGACAATATTATGCATTCGAATTATATAACACGATAGATTAGATATGCACTATTATGATTCGACGTTCACACACTTGTATATGCGTGTTTCGTTTTGCTTTTGTATCTGTTAGTGTTCAAAAACAAATCTATACATTTTTGAAAGACTTCTCGAATGAAACGCATAGCAGTTTGAATATGATAAATTGGATTGAGGTTTTATTCTTACTGCATTAAAAGAAAACTACGAATGAAAGGTACTCAATTTGAAGATTTTAATGGAATATTAATCCTTTTAAATAATAGGCAGACTTAGACAAGAATAGTTTATTGTTTAAAGTATGATAAATAACATGTCAGAAGTAAAACAAAAAATGCTAATAGCTAAAAATAATGAATTGAAAAATAAAATTTTGGCTGAGAAAAAGAAGAAGTGTTTTTTTTATGAAACCTAAAATTATCGTATCCGTTTTAAACATGACAATGTCGTTTTGGAATATGATCACTCATTATAATAAGCTCATATTGACTCTGAATTACATTTTATTCAAATAATAGAAAGTTGATTTCGACCGATATATCACGTTCAGATAGCATCCGTTAGTTCAGAGATGAAAAGACGAACGTGATAGAAAGCTTCTTTTCTCTTCTATATGTCGACTTTCTGCTTATATATCATATTTTATGTATATCAATCTGTAATATCGCCAGCACATATGTATTCAATCACTAATATCTTTTCCTTTCTAGATTTTTTGCTGTTGTATATCTGATATTTTCTTGACTTATTGTACTCCTCGTACGATATCTCACTTCAATTGTAGATGCTAATTTAATGCAAGATGAGGATAAATGCGCTTTGTATGGGATCAAAGAAAGCAATCGTATGGATATTGAGTGTTCTCTGTGTTTAGATGCCAGGGCCAATCAATGATTGATCGAGAAATAGTAAATATGTCTTTATAGCAACCAAAATAGTGTCGAGCCTATTTTTCATCGAGTAAAGGAGGGAAAAGAAAGAACAACAGCGTACACAAAAAAGTCTAATGTTAATATGATGATCATGAAAATAGAATGCTTGTGTGTGTATATAGGCGTCAGTCGAAAGAGAATTAAGAATTTTTCGTAGATTCAATACCAACACTATTGTATTCAGATGTTATTCTTGTCACTAGCTATTACTTTTAGGGCTTGTGTCTCGTCATCATATTCTTTCTCGTGTAGGTAAGAGAACGATAGTCCGAATGTGGTATACATTCGACAATTTTGATGTATACATATGTGTTTCAAAAAAGAAAAAGTGTGTATGCTCATAAATAACAGAACGGAATAGAGTAAGTAGTAAAAGAGAGAAATGTCAATGGACGTTTAGATGGTCTGGCATCAACATACATTGAAGAAAAAAACAAGAGTACAGGATGATTCAAAATTTTTCTTATTTCTTCTTTTCTTCTACTCGATCGACCAGCAGCGACTAGTCGTTATTGTTACAGAAGAAAGATGCGAAATGGGATGAACAAATGCCAGAGAAGAAAAAAAAGTCTTACTATTTGTTCGACGAGTCACCTTTTATATTCTCTCTCTCTCCTTCTCTCTGCATATAAATATATTTGTGTATGTCTGTGTCGTTTGAGTGCCAAGCATTGTGCATACGTACATTTATCCACCTGTCGACTGAGTCTCTTTCTCTTTCCTATTCTCATCATAGTATATTTGTTCATTGATCATCAAGCTAAAAGTAAATAGCACTGAAACTAACGCGTGCGAAACTTTTTTTCTTCTATGCATCGT
The DNA here is from genome assembly GCA_900239745.1 of Rotaria magnacalcarata. NCBI lineage: Eukaryota > Metazoa > Rotifera > Eurotatoria > Philodinida > Philodinidae > Rotaria > Rotaria magnacalcarata. Next base: position 37,164 of record OENM01000852.1, read on the forward strand.
TCATACGTTGATATTTATTTTCTTCGGTTTCAGTTGATCACATTGTCGTATTTTGATTTGATTGCTATTATCGATGGTCACGGAAACCTAAGTGAGAAAAAATAAAGGAAGCTTGATTCTTTTATTTTATAAGGTTTATGCACACAAATCTTAGTACGTATTTATGTTATCTTGACGACCTTCGAATCGAGAATATGCATACATTACGATCAATTGATTTCTATCTCTTTTTTTCTCTCTTCGCAAGAAAAGCACACGTCTCGACACATTAGAGTTAACTTTTCTCTTATTTTGTTTTTTTTATTGCATGCTAATGTGTCTTGGATTCTTTGAAATTAAGTGAAGCTAATAATATTCTTAAAGTTATTTTCTTATCTTTAAACTTGTCGTGTCGTTTTATCTTAGATCAAGACTCGACAAATTCAACTGATTGTTCTTCGCTGTCGTCGACATTAAATGTTCTAATTACTGATCATCTTGTTTCTAATGAAAATGTTCGACATCCCCTAAAACCAAGAATAATGTCTCAAGCACCAATACAAATCGTTGAAATCAATGATTCATCATGCAATGGTGATATAACCATTACTCAAGAACGTAAGATATTAAAAATTTATGATGCGAATTATTGATAGTTGAGTTATAAAAAGTAATATCAACTTTTGATACTTCTTAATCAATTATGTTTTACGATAAAAAAACAATCTATTTGCAAATCTTTATTTTACCAGCACATGTGAGAAAGATTATGAGCAGAAAACGAAAGAAAAAAAAAGAACTCGCATATTTACTAAGATCAATGTGAAAAATAAATGTTGCATTACTATGTATTGTAGCTACATCGTCACGGACTGTTGGCGCTCCGTCATCGACGCTTACTACTGTTCCTGATATTAT
>OENM01000852.1:38066-55254 GCA_900239745.1 Rotaria magnacalcarata
TAGTACTAGTAATTCAAACAACAACATGAGTCAATCTATGACCGTAAATAACCGTTATAGAGATTCAAAAAGTAGTGCCTCATCCGATGTTGAATCTTTTCATTCAATGAATTTACCATCATCGGATAAAAATCTTCAAGCAACAGATTCATCTTCTTATGCCAGTGTAGATGAACAATGTTTATCGTCAACAACATCATCCTATCATACAGCGATCACAACAGATGACATATCGTCAACAACTGATTATGAAACACCTACACTTAAGTTAGATAGTGAAATATTATCTGCACATAGTTCAATGTCAGATTTAAGTAACGCTGAAACATTGGAACTGAATTTTGATGGTAAGTGATTATGTAGATTGATTCGATGAGTATGTTATCTAGATCTTTATTTACGAATGAAATACTTGAAAAAAATAGGCCATTGTGTTGATATGAGAGACAAAAAGAAAGGAGAAAAAAATCCTTTTACCTTGAATAAAAGAAAAAAATTCTTCAGTATATTCATACAGAACAACAAACGAGGAGAGATATTGCTTTTTTTTGATCGAGTTACCTCGTTTAGATTAAAACTAAGAGCAAACGCCGATACCTTTTCTTTTCTATTTTCTTAGTAATATAAAATAAACTTTCAATGTTATTTTCATGTTTATTTATCTATAGAATAAAATAAAGATTTGTACGGTAAAAGGAAAAGAAAAGAATAGAGTAGAGTAGAACACTAACTGTGAGGAATGAATTGAAAATAATATTTCTTACACATACGTGTATATATATATATATATATATATATGTAAAGAAAAATATTCAATGGATGGAGAACGTAAGTCAAATAGTAAGTTATTATAAGAGAAAGAGAGAAAAGAAGAAAAGTAATGATCGACAGCAAAGCTTTCAGCACTTGAGGCAGTAAAGACTGAAAAAAATATTGTTGTAGTTCTTTTTTTCTTCTTCGTTCATATACAAACAAAATATTGACACTCGTTTTTTTGTCAATATTGCAGTTACAATAACATACTTTTCAATCTAGAAGGCCGATGTAAACTAAAACTTTTAGAGATCGTTTTTCTTTTTTCTTCTTCTTCTTGTTAATGATCGAGTGATGAAATGCGCGTGCCAATGATTTCTTTTTTTTTGTGAAACATTGGACACGAAATGACCACTAGTTATTTTATTTTACTAGACGTAACTCATTTTCCGGTGATTAAATGTCTGTACGTTTATAGACATAAATACATATATGTGCGCGTCATTTTCTTATCTTCATTACCTGATATAGGGGAAATACGGTAACTGTAATAGCGTAAATGTTCAGCGTCACCAAGAATACAGGAACAAAAAAAGTTGAGAGAGAGAGAGAGCGACGAATTCTGCTGCATGCGCGCACATAAATGGGCACGACATTTTTTCTTCTTCTTCTTCTTCTTCTTCTTATCTTTATTCACTTCTTCTTCCTCTTTTTTTTTTCTCTATTCTAACAGACCTCAACATTGTCGTCATTTCAAAAGAAGAACAAAAATCCGCCATCATCCCTTCAGTTAACGTTGGCATGGAGAAGTTACCATTGTCACATATTTTATCTAGTATTTCGAATTCATCACCATCACCCACACTAAACGATAGTTCACCGTCCACCGAATCTCGTCCTATCGAAAGTAACAATTGGTATGATAATGGTTCGATTGACACATGCATTCATCAAACATCACTTCAATCTCCAACAATAGAATTACGTGAAGTGGAAAATGATGAAATTTTACATCAAACAGATATAAATGGTGTTGGCGATGAATTCTATTTATTTTCTCCACGTAATATAACCGATGATGAGCCATCAAGTTCAATGAGTGATGATAAACAAGATCAAGAATTCGAACAATTATTTAATTCAAAACAAATGCCAACACATTTATATTCAAACGAAAATCAAACGATGGATGATGTTTCTTTTTCCGATGAATTTCATTGTTCATCAACAGTTGATCCGTTTGGTTATAAACATAATAATAAATCGACAATGATAACAAATTTAGATGATCTTTCAGCCGATTACGATAATTCAGGCGAAGACGACGATGATGACGAAGGAAACGATTTAAGAGATAAATCAACTTATTTATTAAATACAAATTATCGTCGTCCAATTCAAGAAGATATTTTATATGAAGTTGAACATGAAAATAGTTATTCTGATAACAGTCAACATACAACATCGATAATCCTAGCTGACGATAGCGTATGTATTTTGTCTGCTTTGCTTCTCTTTTTTTGCCTTGAAAATATTAAGGCAACGATTATATATCAGCCAGATGTCTTTTGTTGACATATGTTTATATCATAATTGATCTTGTTTAGACATCGATCAAAACTGATCCGAGCTTGGACTTTCTGACTACACTCGAGGAGCCAAGAAAAACTGATATCAAGCAAACAACATCCCTAGAAACAGTTTTACAATCTAATCAAATTACTTCGTCATTGAAACAACCAGAAAGTGAACAGAAAACATTACCAATAAATATTCCACCTCCACCAATGTATACATCAGCACAAAAATCTTCATCACTTCATATTGATATATCGACTTATCCGAGTATCCACAATTATGAATTATCAACTCATCAATATTCAGATTTCGCTCTATCATCAAGTCCATCATCATATACGCCGAAGATTCGACATCGACATATTTCTGTTGGTTCCTATTATGACAATAAAACAACAACTGTCGCAATTCATCCGAATCATACACTTTATATAGTTGGCAGTGCACCTGTTAGTCCTCTAAGTCGAACATTAACTTGTGAAACACATTATCATAGTCCAATATCATATGGAAATGCTTCCTTAAACACATTACGACGTATGACTCCATATTGTGAAACAAATACACCATTGCAAAATTATGATTACCAACAAATATTATCATCTTCAAATAGAGATGATCAACGAAAATCAGTAACTGTTCCATCAATGGAGCAAACACAATCTGTGTTTACTACTAAAACTGAATTACCATTAGTATCTTCATCGTTGCCATCGCCGCCTCCTCCATCTTCAATACATACGAGTTCGGTAGTCGTTGATGAACATGAAGAACCAGAACCACCTATTCTCACAACGCCTTCACCACCTCCTCCATCTTCAATACATACGAGTTCGGTACTCGTTGATGAACATGAAGAACCAGAACCACCTATACTCACATCACCTTCACCGCCTCCTCGATTCGATGTACCACTTGTACGACCAAAAACAAGTCGAGGACGTGTACCGCCTATTCCACCCATACCGCTGCCTCGTACAACATCTATAGACAAAGAACAGGCACAAAGCATCTCCCTCGAAATCGATAGTGCATCGTCAGATAATGAAAAAACAACAACAATAAATGATGATTTACAATTTATACGTGGTACAATAAAACGTGTTTTCGATCATCATGGTGAATCAACAACAAGTGAATCAAGTATATCCAACGAAGAATTACCAGACGATGAAAACGATGAATCAATATCAGGATCAAATAGTTCAAAAACATTATCGAAAAAAAGTGATCAATATCCAGCTGTCGAAGCTGTTCAACGTTTTTATAATGCTAAATCATCATCGGATTTTGAGGAAAAGAGTCCTAAACAGCAAGAAACAAATATTGATAATGCACTGTCTAGTAATCATTCTTCAACATCCGGTAAATTATATTCACGTTCAGATCCAATAAATATTCGAAAGAAACATCTTGCAAAATCGAATTCAACCGATGATGAACAAGCCAGTTCAGAAGAAGTCGATGATACATTGAACGATATTGAAGAAGATGATTATCAATATGATAAATTAAAACGGCAACCGAGAAACAATAGTTCACATACAAGTTATGAAAATTCACCAACACACTCATCCAATAATAGAATCAAACCAAACAAAGCATCGCAAGAAACACAAACAATGCCACGTGTAAGTCGATTTTGTAAATTGAATTAGTCAGGAATTTTTCATGGGAAATGAAATAAGACTTTCAAACGACAATTTCACCGAACGAGAAAAATGTTAGTTCTATTTTATTATTAAGTAGAAATGTTTTCTTCTGAATTAATGATTCATTAATATTCTAGTAATTCATACTAGTAGTGTCGAAATGTTTCCGGTTTTCTTTTCTTGATTATGAAATTTTTTTTTCTACGACAAGACAGTGCTTAGAGTTTTATACATGCTGTCATACTTTATTAAAGAAATAGAAGTAAATTGAAAGAAAAATTTTTCTACTGGTTTACGTAATCAGTTCAAATATTAATGCAGTTTCTATTGAATAGATTTTATTCTTACGATTCTTATAAATTACCGATGATGGAAAAGTTTTTCTTTTAAACAATTGGAGTTTGTATTTTTCACACATCGCTGAAAAGCGCCACAGCTTTTTTTTTAACAATGGTATTAGAAAAAAACACAACGAGAGAGCGTTGCACTTCCTGTGTTCCTCCCTTAAAAGGTTGAAGGCAAAAAACAGTCCCGAAAGTAAAAGAAAATCACCGAGAAATTGCCTAAAAATCGTTTTCTTCCGTCTATTGTGATATTTAAAATTGTTCAAGTAAAAGTCATAAATAATGCGTCCAGTAGCTATTTTGTTCGTTTTTTGCGAGTGACATTTAAAAAACAAATATCTCACATGATCTCATGTAAATTTTTAGAATACATGAGACACAGGAAATCCAATTAACAATTTGAATCATAACGGGTGGCCCATAAAGAATGTCATCTTTTATATTTTGACGATATCTCGTTCATTTTTCATCCTAGCAGATTAGTTTTTTTTCTTCTTCTAAATATTCCCCGTTCAAAGCTCTACAAAATACATTATCTTTATTATCGAAAAATATTCTCCACCATTTTGAGATATGCGATACAATCGATTAGTCCAAGACGCACAACTTTCAAAGAGAACTTGTTGACGAATCGTTCCAACAGCTCGCTTCATCTCGACGATGAGAATATTTTTCGACTTGACCTTATCCCAATTAACAGCATGAGCAAGTTCGTCCCAGATTGAGTGGTCTAAAGGATTTAAATCTGGGCTGTTTGGAGGCCAATGGTCCTTGTCGATAAATGATGGAAAATTGTTGTTGCACCATTGTTGCGTTAGATGATGGATATGAGGCTTTGCGCTATCTTGTTGAAATGTCCAATCAGTCCCCAGGATGTCGTTTTCGTATTTTTCAGAGTCACTGGAAGCACTTTTCTCGAATGTATCGGTCATGATCGATCGTTCCTTCATCAAAAATAACGATTGGTGACACTCCCTTGGAACACACAGTCAACCAAGTCATTACTTTCTGAGGAAATTTTCGATTTTGCTTTACGCCGCCCTTTGTATCAGTTTCGGCACGGCTGACTGTCCACATACAATCATTTTGGGAGTTGTAGATCCCATCTATGTCGAGCAGTTTCTCGTCCGAGAACAGAATCTTCATCGTGTCCTCTTTTCGAGAAACGTGTTCGTACCCAGCTCGAAAATGTTTTTCTTTTCTTTCTATGCTCGGCGGTTAGTAGTGGTTCGACTATTTTGTTATATGATTGAAGAAGCAGATCATCCTTCAATATCCGACGAACACTAGTTCGAGAAATATTTAGCTCAGCAGCTTATTTTCGGTCACTTTTTTCTTTCGATTCAAGCGATTCTTCACTTTTTTAATAGATTCCGTCGTTCGAATGGTACGTGCACGACCTGGGGTTGTAGATAGTTCGATAGAGCCGTTTTTGTGGATCATTTTGCACCATCTTTTGACTGTTCGAAGACATAATGCACTATTTAAATGCCGAAATATATCGGACGGACCTTCACCTTTTTCGTACTTTGAAAGGACGAGTTTTTGCAAATCTTTACCTTTCATTGTTGGAGAAAAGAACTAGACAATCAAAGATATACTGTTTATCGAGCGTCAAACGGGGAATATTTTGAAAAAAATTGGATTCGTTAGGATGAAAAACCAATGAGATATCATCAAAATACAAATGGTGACATTCTTTATGGTCCACCCGTTAATTTCACGCTTGAAATAGTTATGAGCTTCAATGAAGGAGATTTTCCGGTAAAAATATACAAAAAATATCTTGATTTTGTTGTATAAATCAGTTACGATTGAGTCGGACAGACATAGTCGTCATAAACTGTTCGATCGACGCAGTATGACCTATGCATTTCATAGAAAAATTTACTAACAGCATACTTAATTTTTATGTCGATTAAGAATTTTTTTTCTCCTGACGAGATCAATCTGACCGTCGTCGGAAGCGGCGTATAAATACTGACGGCAATCAGCACATTGTTTTCCTCAATATTACCATCGTTGTAAATGGTTTTCATGTTGTGATAGCAGAGTGTGCCTTGTTACAACACGCAAGTTTTTTGTTGACACTCACTTATTGTAAGTCAGGCGCCACTGCGTAACTAATATATTCAATATTTAATCAGCATGTGTGCGGACGTTTTTAATATTAATTGAGTCATTTTTATTCATAAAATATTCAGTTTCTTTGAAATCATCATATGATTCGTTTGCAATCTATCGAAAACGTATGTTGGAACTTATGCTATTCTCAGAAACTTTCAGATCATGATAAAAATTCGATTATTTTCAGTCCAATATTTTCAATCCCTTTTTTTCTTCTTGTAGCTCAAACAAACTGATCTAACCGTTAACAGTGCATCGGGTTCTCAAACAACAATTCAATCCTATGACACAGCTAATTCAACTGTGCCACCAATTGATATAACTACACAAATGGTTATCGAACAAAGCGATAGTTTTGATGATGGTCAAATAGGTGAAATAACAGGCGATATGGTTATTTTCTATGATGACATTGAAATAGTTGAACATTCATCAAACATAAGTACAACTGAATCTGATTCATTTTCATCTATGAATAAATCTTTTGATAACGATAAATTAAATGAACCAATTCCACCACCGATTCCTGCACGTGCACTAAAACCTGTTCATTTACTTGACAATCAACAGCAATCACCTGTAGTACAGCAATCTGAACCAATTATAATTTCAACATCAAAAATCAATCGAATATATGAATTAGAAAAATCTACAATACGTAAAAAATTCGATGTTAACAGTGTTAATACAATGATTAATCGCAATGATTATTTTATGGGTCCAATTGTAACACATCGTCATCCATCGGCACGACATTTTGTTGGTAAATTAAATAATGACGATATCGCATCACGTAATTCAGCGTTGGTAAATTCGAATACTGCGGCAAAACCATCATCAACAATGATTAAATCACAAACATTACCACTGCAATATACACATACAAATGGACATAAAAAAAATAACATTCAAGATACGCCAATCAAAAGTTCGTTTTCAACATTGCCAATACGTGCTGTATTATCAGCTGATACAAATGAAAAATCTCGTTTTTCTGTTGCCGATACGAATGCATTAGTGAAACAAATACAAAATTCGCTAAGTCGAAATTCTTTACATGATACACATTTCAAGTCACCATTGTCAATATCAACAAAAGATTTGCGTACATTTGTTTCATCAACCTATTCACCATCCGATGAAAACATGATGGACGATAATGGAATTGTTCATGTACGACAACAAAAATCCACTTATTATGATGATCAATCATTTCAACGACAAGCGAGATTATCAAAAAGTTTTCATAATGTATCCGAATATAGTAGTACTGATCAATATCCAAAAAACGATAATCATTCTATAGCACGTACACAACCATCGAAATCAGTCGAAAATAATCTTCATGAAGTTAGTTCAAAGCAAAAAAGAAATTCACAAATGATCTTAAATTTTCCACGTGTTGCTGCAAGTACTTCATTTTCGGCATTACCTCATTCAGACGATAATGCCAGATTACTAGTAAGAAAAATTCCAATATCTACCAGCATTTTCCTGTTTTTTGAAAGAAGAATTCTTTCATATTAATTAAGACTTTAAAAATGTTAATATTAGTACTCGATATTCAAAATTTAAGCGTGTCGTCGACGTGCGAGGTTATCGGAAACATTGTCACACATAACCTGTTTAACAGGTGTGCTGGAAAAATGTCGAAAACAGAAAAAGTGAAGAAAAAACATCGAAAGGAAAAATGTCGAAAGTGAAAAATAAAAAAACAATGATGCCTCAAGTATATGGCGATTGTAACCACATATACTTCATTGTTTTTTCTTATAATTTTACTAGTGTAGAATTTTAATCAGTATCGATAGGGATGACTAACTATTGATGCAAGTAAAATACAGTAACAACAACTAGTAAAGATTGGATATGCACTATGAATTATTGTGCAGCTAAAGTGCATACTGATTCAAATAATCGATCGATGAAAACTGTTTGCAATCACAGTCGTCTTCCAGGAAAAGAAAAACTTGAGGTTCGTGAAGCTCGTGAAAAAATGACATATTTAAAAATACATTTTTTTCACCCTTAACATTTCAGCTTAATTTCATACAGAAAACATACATTATATTATTTACAATTCTCTAAAATATTAACTGACAATGTTTTGTGTCAATATAATTTTTCGGCATTTTTCCTTTCGACATTATGACGACCAACTGATTAACAGGCTGATAAAGACTGAAACATGAAGTGATGTCCCCTGGGAGGTTTTTTCAAGATTTTCTCACTGATAAACGATCATTATGTTAGCAAATTTTTTTTTCGAGTTTTCTATTGGCTGTTTATCGAGAAAACATCGACTTAAATGGTTCCGAGTAGTTGAATTCTAACAGGATACTCAAAAATTAATTTACTTGAATTTTTTGGAAGAAGACTTTTTAATCGATAAATATAATCATTAACAAAAGAAAATTACTTTTCTTATTTCTTCTAGTCAATGAAATGGTATACAGGACAAGTTAGTGAAAATTCTGAAATATGTTATAATGCATCTCATACTCACAATGAAGATCTTCTGTATAATTATATATCTGCACATAGCAGTCGAGAAACTCAAATGTTACTGGCACGTCTTCAAGCATCGATTGATATTCGTATTCATGCAGCACTCGATGATGTACGTTTGCGCGTAGCTCAATTCGATGCATCGAAATCTCCGGACGATATTCATGTTTTTATGCGCTATCTTGAATCACGATTACGTGATATTGGTAGTAAGAATTTATCAACATCGTCGGCCACAGCTACAGCAACAGGAGCATCGAATCATGTTAACGGTCAAAGACGGTTATCAAACGGTACAACAGCAACAAATGGATATCATTCTCAACAGCAACAACAACAACCGGATACACTGTCAATGAAAAGTCGAACAAATTCAATAGTAACAGGTGTTAGTAAAGAAACACCACCACAAAGACAAGTTGGTCGACAGCAACTTCGATCGAATGGTAACAAAGCAGGAGGAGGAGGAGGAGCAGATGGTCACCAGCCACCACTTCCTCCACGACGAGCAAGTCAAACAAGTGTTAATCAAGGTATATATACGAAAATAAATTAATAAAATAAATCACTTGATGATATTATGTCAAAAATTTAGAAAATCCTGCTGTATTTGATGATATGTTAAATACAGTATTAGGCTTACCAAAAAAAGGAGTAACTATTCCGCCACCGCCACCATACCCTTCTTCTCAAAGGTAAAATTGAAATTATAATCAATAGATAACGTCAGCAAAACGACTTTTTTTTTCAATATCTTCAGTCGTGAAAAATTGACTCCTTTAGCGCAAGCACAAATAAGCACAAATACAATAGCAGTTAACAATCTTGGAAACGATATTGGTAAGCGTTTATTTGAAAGTGGTACTTATAAAGATCCTCGTTTAATTTATGATGTAAGTTTCATATCGAATTGGCATATCCTAAATTGAAAGATGTATTTTATTTTAGGGGCCAAGACAACATGAGAAAGAGGAACAACCTCTTGAAACATCCGTGTGACAGACGATGCTCGGATTGCAATAGCAAACGCATTCAAAGTCACATTGAAATGTTTTTATTTAAATTGTGTGCAATTTACATGTTTCTCTTTCTCTACTGTGATATATATTTGTATAATTTTTTGGCAACTATCTTCTCTTCGCAAAAATAGAATATTTAATCATAGAGACTGACTCTGTGTATGTTTTATTTTTTAACTCGGTGTCGATTTTTTATGTATAAACGACGCGTTTTCTTTATATACCTGTTTTTAATCCAGTCTAATTAATCGGATTAAATTTGAGTTATACATGGGCGAATTATTTTTCATTTGTTCTTTTTGTTTACGTAATATATTATGCAAAAATATCTTCTTCTTTTTATTGTATGTTACATGTGTTTCTCTCTCTCTCCTGTTCTTACGAGCGGATGAATGCTTTATTCGATGATCTGTTAGTTGCTATTTCCCATTTAAATTTCATTTCTGCTTTCTGTCTGCGTATACACTTTTAGTGTTCAAGTGGAGAATATTCTCTCGATGGCTATTTGTTAAAAATTTTCTTCTTCATTTTTTTGCTATAAATTATAAGCATGAAAATATCAAATTAGCTTCAGTAAATATTACATATTACAGGTCATTATTAACAAAATAATCAATGTTACACAGAAGGTTACACCGGTTCTTTTTCTTGCCTATCGATTACGGTTGAAATCAAAAGAACCACTCAGCCTTTTTTTATTATTTCGCCGTGAGATTGATTTCTTTCAGATTCATTGCGTACCCTGCAGCTATTATGATCTTCAGATACGTATCATGATGGATTTATAGATCAGATATATTTATCTGGTATAATAAGAAATTTTTGAAAAGATTTTGAAATCACAGACGTAACTAAAGCTTCGTTCTATTTATGCACGACATTGTTGAGTATCTAAATTCAGTTGACATTATTTTTTAATATGAAAATAATACTTGTAAACGTTTAGTGGTTGTATTTGCATAAGAATCGAAATTTATGAATATTATATGTTGGCAATTCTTTATCTTTACAATCTTAAATGATTCTAAATAAGTTTCACTGTCAAATCATGTAAAGTTTCGTGAGACAAAAATCTAAAACGACCATCAATACTAAGTTAATGTTACTCCATCATAGTGGCACAACGTTTTTTCTTTGCAGGAAATGTATTTCAGTTGAAATTTATGAGAAAATTATTTCTAATAGATTTTTCATGCAAACAAAATACGAACAATTTTGTCTATTTCGGCTAAGAATTGTATCAGCCAATAAAATGCTTGATGATTTCGTATGATACAATCCATGAATGCATTATGCTTTTCTTATTGAGTGTTGCTTGCTGATGCAAATAAAGCAAACCAATCATGCGCACGTAATTACCCTATTTTTCTACTCTCCCATGTGCACTTCAATCTAACGAAATAATCATGGCAATTAAGAGCTGTTTATTTTTTGTTTGTTTGATTTGATATTGAATGATGATGAATGCAATCATTTTTTTTTCTGCTTACGTTCTGTTCCTTAATTGATGCACAGACACTTACTCGTCATTGCATCGGAGTTACTTTTGAAATAAATAATTCGCAACCATCTCCGGAGGCTAAAAACGAAATAGAAACGTACATCAAAAGCATTCGAACCAAGAAAACTGCTGCAAAAGTTACCCAAAATAATATATGTCGAGCAACGACAGTACACTGGTTACATCGAAGGATCCATCAGTTATGGACACAAATATATTAACAAGACTGATTACTAGTGATTCATCGTCGTCTTCGTTTAGTGATAAAACGAAGAATGCATCTACTTCGCCTGCTGTTAATGTAACAGCAGCAGTAGCAACCACCGTCAACAACGATCCTGCATTATCACAATTTGTTCGTCGTAGATTTCAGAATATTATTCTTATCTGGCTCGATTCCAATATTGATGAAACCAAGGAATATTTTAAAAATGCTTTGAGACGTCTACGGCGTGTAGTGGCATCAGTCACGATATTTACCGATTCTCAAGAGTGTCTTAATTTTATCAGTGAAATTAAACAAGAAAAAATATTTATGATTGTTTCTGGTTCATTAGGACAATATATTGTACCAGCAATTAATGCGTGGCCACAATTGGATTCCATTTATATATTCTGTCGCGAACCAGCGTTGCATAAACAATGGAGCAAAATGATCTTGAAAGTAAAGGGCATTTACGACAGTATAAGACAGATTTGTGAAGCGTTGCAGATCGATCGGGAGACTTGTGATCGCTCTATGATCCCGATTACTTTTTGTGGCATTGATCCGTCGTTTATATATGTACAATTATTGAAAGAGGCACTTTTACAAATCGAAGATGACGACACAAAATCTTTGAAAGAATTCATCGAATACTGTCGTCTTCGAGATGATATTTCTAAGAGGGAAATTAACAAAATCGAAAGAAAATATCAATCCCATACACCAACTTCCTGGTATATATCATCCTACTTCATGTACAGCATGCTCAATCGTAGCGTTCAACTAATGGATGTTGAAGTTATAGGTAAAATGAATTTCTTTTTTCGACATTTATACAAAGAAATTGAACTTCTACATCGTGAACAACAACAACAACAACAACAACTGTCCACGAAGACCCCTCCAGCTCGTTTTCGAGTTTTCCGTGGTCAAGGTTTATCATTAGAAAATTTCGAAAAAATGAAAAAAACTGAAGGAGGACTCTTGTCTGTTAATAATTTTCTCTCTGCAAGTCGTAATTCTAAAACTTCTTTTCATAATTATGCATATCCGGCAACACGGCATCCCGATTTAGTTGGCATACTGTTTGTGATAACCATTGATCCTAAAATTTGTGCAACCTCATCAATACATTTCGCTGACGTGAAACCAGTTGGTCAAAATGAAGTAGGAGAAGAAATTCTTTTTTCAACACATACGATTTTCCGCATCGATCGAATTAAACGAATTCACGATGAGCATACTGATAGACTATGGCAAGTAAATCTTACTCCTATTGGTGATGGTAATCATGATATGAACACGCTTACACTACGTTTACGACAAGAACTGACTTGGAAAATGGGTTGGTCTCGAGTTAGTGAAATACTTATGCGAATGGGTGAACCACTAAAAGCAGAACATCTATGTAAAATCGAACTTGACAAAGCATCTTCAAGCCAAGAGAGAGCAGATTGTAACAATCAACTCGGTAAGCTGTATGCAGAAACAGGCAAATATTCTAGAGCACTTTCATCGTACAAACAAGCTCTACAAATTAGTATGGAAATTCTTCCAACGAATCATTTCCACTTGGCTGATGCCTACAGTGCTATTGGCATGATCTATTTTCAGATGGGCGAGCATTCCAAAGCGCTCTCATCGCTCAAACGATCCATTGATATCCAAAATCGAGCACTTATTACAGATGATATCAAATTGGTTGATTCCTACGACAACATAGGTATGGTGTATTTTCAGATGGGCAATTATTCCAAAGCGCTCTCATCATTCCAGCGATCACTTGAGATCCAAAAAATAGGTCTTCCTCCCAATCATCTTGTCTTGGCTTCTTCTTANCTTCCTTCCAAACATCCTGACTTCGCAGAAACCTACAAAAACATCGGTGCAATGTATAAAAACATGGGCATGTTATCGAAAGCAGTACGCTCACAAGAACGAGCACTTCAAATCAAAAGCAAAATACTCTCTTCAAACCATCAGGGCTTGATCGTTTCATAGCGCGTAATAGAAAGCGTATGCATATCACAAAACAGTCGGAAGAACGAAGTGAATAGAGATTACTTCAACCATATGAACATTATGCATGAAATATATAGAACACAATGAATGTAAACTTAATGAAACAATAAATGCACATCGAATGCTAAATATATTTGCCTACAATCTTCCAATGGTCTTAACTCAATTCACTCTGTAGAATGAATCATATTGATAAAAACAGCAAAAAATCTAAATTTCAGTGCGATCGGAATACAATTAACGGTGGACGTGATCATGCTCAGCAGTGTCATTTTTTAAAGCTTTTAGTTCATTTCTATATGTTAGAATAATTTATAAAAAACAAGAGAAAAAGGAGTATCGACTATTATCAAATATAATAAGTTACTCAAAAAATGCGGAGAAAAAAAAAACTTAGATATTGCTTATTTCGATCACGTCTTCTAGGTAGAATCTCACAGACGCTCAGTGAAAAACTATCACATTGTTGTGCATTTGATGTTGCTACATGATTAGGAAGTCTTGGTGTGTCTGCTCTACAGTGCTCTTATAGAAACGACGCTAATTTACTTTATTTCCTACACTCTAAAAAAAATCGGCTCTTTACCGAACCCCGAAAAAAGGTTCCGCAGATTTCAAAAAGCATCCAAAGGCGTCCAAAGTTTCAAAAAAAGGATAAAAAAATCTACGAAACCTTTAATCGTTCTTACCGTGTATCCAGGATAAGAACCTTCTGCTACGAAACCTTTTTTTAAGTTCCGTAGAGCAAAAAAAGGTTTTGTAGGGGAAATACGAAACCTTTACAGTTTCGTATCAAACTCTACGAAATCATGAGGGTTTAGTACGAAACCATTTGGTTTTAATATGAAACTGTAAAGGTTTCGTATTTCCCCTACAAAACCTTTTTTTGCTCTACGGAACTTAAAAAAGGTTTTGTAGCAGAAGGTTCTTATCCTGGATACACGGTAAGAACCATTAAAGGTTNGGGGTTCGGTAAAGAGCCGATTTTTTTTTAGAGTGTAGGACGCTACGTAACTGTTCAATCGTTCAGCATAGAGATTAGTCTAGAACACAAAAATTGTTTATTTCCGTAGTAGACATCAATCAAAATCAAGTTCGAGATGTCGTGTGACGATGGTTTTTATTTATCAAATAGACAAAGAATTGGTCAGCAGAAGCAAAACTGTAGAATATGAATAACTGTTATAATATATTTCCAAAAATGAAGCCCGTAGACGATATTTGATCAATAAATCATTTTTTGAACGTATCTCTTCGAATAAGTTCTTCTAAAAACGATTCTAAAATAATTAGGATACTCCAGTGTGTAAAAAAATCAATTATTTTCTTTAGATACAAATATATATATTACATATGAGGAGAAAAAGAAAGGAAAACTAATTGCTCAAAGCCTTGAAGTACTCGATGAAATGCTAACAGAACGATCACGATGATCTTGCAGATATTTTTGACGAGCATAAGCCGGTCGAATAGGCAACATGGTTTCAGGACTTAATTCAACAATGACATCATTTGTCCATTGATTCTAAAAAATAAAAATATTCATTAATAAACAAAACGAAAACACTTCCAGAAGTATTTACCGTATTTGGAACTCGTCTCCACCGGCAAACAACTTCATCATCACCAAGTTTACCTGAACATGTCAATATTAAAAATTGATCATTGTATCTAAACGTTGAATAGAAAACAAAATGCAACGGATCCGTGTATTCGATTTAGTTACTTTGTTTTGCAAATGCATTTTACTGGTGCATCAGCTATTTTTGCTTTAAAGAGAAGATTAAATGAAAGTGTAGCTGATGCTTCTAGTGATTTCGGTTGTTTAATAGTTGTACTAGGCAGTTTTATTTGCTGAGGTTCCTGGCACCATTCATCCGACGATATAACAGCTGGACTTGAGGTTTGCGCTTTTGTTGATGTCAATGTTGTGCTTGAAGCATCCGAATCAATAGGCCGACGTTTATTTTCATTTTCAATCGTAGCACAGTCCAATGTGGAATTGTGCCGTTGACGACGTCGACACAAATATGTCGAACGATCTTGTGCTTTGTTTTGAAAAGCAATTCGATAAAGATGACAATTCGACGGGTGATTCATACTCCAATAGTCATCGGACGAATTCAATATTTCTACCATAGCTGATTCCGATCGTGAACGAGATTTTTTTCGATTATTTACAATATTGGGTAAAACTGCTATGTAATTTCGCGTGGCGCCATTAATCATGTGGCTCGTGATACTTGACGATCTCGGAACGTATCTTTTATGCATTGAACATATCGAAGATGATCGTATGGATTTTTGTTGAAATGAAAAATTTAATACAAATATAATCCCAGTTGATGTGCCAATCCACAGTTGCTCGGCGTGTACAAGAAATGAAGTAATACGAATTTGATCCGTAATATTACTTGAACTTCCATCGTCAATTGAACCAAAGTGAGCTCCTTCTTCCATCATTGCTAATTGTTCGTCGGTTTTGCCAATTTTTTCAAATAAATGATTTAATGATATTGCTCCGTGTAATTTACATTCAGATTGGTTCCATGCTTGTAATATATTACTCGTTGATCGAAGTAATATCCATATATGATCAGAATCTTCGTCGTCATAATAAAGTAAACATGTTGGATCAAGACTTTCAAATGTTAAATCAATATTTGCTAAAATATCTAATGTCCTATTGAGATAATACAGAGGATTTAATTTATAAACTTCAAAAACAAAATTATGTATTACTTTTCATTGACAATTGTCATTTTATTTGAACTCAAACACCATAATTTATCGTTTCGATAAGCAACAGCTGTTATAGCTGATTTATCAATCGTTATACAAAATGCTTCTTCTGGTTCACGTTGTTCATATAACTAAACATAAAACGAAAATCAGTCAAATCTATTCTATTGATATTTCATTATCTAATTTACTTCAACAATAGCTAAATTCCCACACGATAGGCCACAATAAATTCGATTGCAGTTAGTTTTAGTTAAACTAGTCATACAAAGAAGACAACTTCGTAGTCTAGTCGCCCATAGAATTTGTCTAAAAGCAAAAGGAAAAAAAAAGAAGTTTTCATTCGATTCTAACGGGTGGCCCAGAAGTAATAAAGGGTTCAGTATTTCGTTAATATATTGCCCAATTTTCATTGTACAGGGTTGGATTGTTTTCTAAAAGATGCACCACGCAATTCTTGACGAAACGGATGTCGAAAAGTTTTGGTGAAGAGAGTTGAGGAACAAGCATTTTAAACAGTACTGAAGACGTACGAAAAGGCCAACTGTCAACGTTGAAAAACCATTTTCGTAAAATTTTCAGTTGCTCAGTTACGATAGAAATGAAGCCAAATAAGCATTTTGTAGCCCTTGAAATGCTCTATCGATGGTTTATAACTGGAAAATTATTCTACTCATTCTTACGGCATTCACCGGCAGGGATCTCGATTAGGGGGGGGGGGGTGGCTGTGGGGGGCC